>MBFL02000222.1:0-61773 GCA_001696595.2 Aspergillus hancockii
GGGGGGGAATTGTTTGGGGACGGTGCGGAAGTGAGGCCAGTGGCCGGTTCGGGTGAGGGTTGTGGCTTTTGTGGCTGCGGCGCGGAATTGGGATACTTCTTCTTGGGTGAGGAGGGAGGGGATGACTACGAAACCGTCGCGTTGGAGGGCGTCTAGGTGGGTGGTTGGTTGGGCTCTCATTTTGGGGGTGTCTTGTCCAGTTGTTTTGGTGTGGTTGTAGACAATTGTGTAGGTAGGTTGATGAGTTGAGATTCAGTCGTCGTTAACACAACGGTTGAATTGGAGTCGAGTGAGGAGGGGGAGGAAATGGTCACTTGAGCTGGATGGAATTATTTTTTTATATGTGAGAAGGAAGACGACGAAGAAGCAAACAATTGATTTGTGTAGTATCTACTACTACTCCATAGATAATATTCTATTACCAAACAATGTCGTATACGGAATACTACCTCGGGAAAAAAGCCCCATACCTCCATGTTTCGTGATCTCGCTTGTTAAGAACAAATCGGTCCATTCTGTTGGGGTTGTCGGAATGGATTACCCCGCGGCGATGCTGATAGATAGATAATAAAGTGGGGGTCCACGCTAAAGTTACAGTGCTAGTGTTTATGGTTACATACATGCGTGGTATGATTGATGTGTTTGCCAGTCTGCATGGACTTGCCTACCCTGGTTGCGATCTTCTGTAGCTTCTGTAGCGATACGTATTTGAATTATCATAGGAAATCTTGATAGTAGTGTAGTAGTGCGATCTTGCTCCGCAGATAACTTGGCTTACAGCTCGGCATGCTCTAGGACAAACTTGGCATAGTTACGGGCTGCAAGGGTGACAACATGAACTATATAAGCAGTCTACAACAATATTAGAAAATAAGGATATAGAAGGGTACGACTAATAAACTTTTGTATATTTTGCTGTGTTCAAGACAAAATCTGGAGATAAATGAACAAACCCATTACTTAATTATTAATGCCACTAACGTACATGAACTAGCAAAATTAAGCCTTAGAAAAAATAGCATCCCATATCTTAGATATCAACGAGGGACTTCGGTAGATTTCCATTCCTCTTAGTAGCACCACGCTTATTGCCCCCTTTCAAGTTGAACGGCATCGTTTTTCTTACAAGTCAAGTTCACAGTGTCAAGATAACGCTATATAAAGCCTGCCTCTTCCCCTACCAAGATGTCCTCAACAAGAGCGATTAATCCTTTCCCAGCCAAGGAGTCGTAACGTTAGGTGATTCATAATGAGGCAAACCCCCAGACACGAGCGGCTCCAAATAACTAGGTGGCAGCCCCGTGCCATTAGCAATGCCAGCACGGGCCCGTCTATCGAATTCTTCACGGGCATTCTTATCCTTGTAATACTCTGTTGTACGAACCAGCTCGGTTCTGGAGAACTCATCAGAGCAATCATTCACTCTCATATCAGACGGCCTAACAACTGCAACGTCGCCTGTAATGCATCTGTCGAAACACCGGCTCGCAATTGGGTTCTTCGGAGGCTGGATCTCCTAATACTGCTGGTAAAAATGATAGTGCCAGCGATCAACAGGCCGATGAGAATACATCTTGCCCCATTCCGATCGGTCCTTTATCTCTCTCATCTCTTTACCGAATGAGTTTAGGTGAAAGGGTTCGATATCGGTTGGGTTTTCCTTGGCTGGGTCAATGGGAGTAACCCGAATGAGAAAACAGTTGTATTTCTTAGCTCCGGTGCAGCTCGTCTTGTGGGCTATCCAGTGGTTTTTCTGGCATGTTGCAGAGCAGTATGCTGCTTGTCTGCAGCCCGTGCAGCGGCGGTACCCGCGTTCTGTAGCTCGTAGAGGAGTAGCTTGGGGGCATCACTTGGGTTTGCCATCTTCGTGGTGTCTTGCAACTGATACTTGATCTGCGAGTTTAATAATTGCCTAATGATTGTATGAAAGGGAAAGAAAAAGTCTTTTACTTGGAATGAAGATTTGTTGAGGCGGTGAAGTGATACTAGATTACTCTCCCTGAAACCCTTAATGGGCGCTATTATTGTACAGAGGCTTGGGCGGTGCGCCGTCTGTTTAGAGTGACATGGCCCGACTGAGGACTGGAACCAGCAGCGATATTCCATTCGTACGTAGATTGCTCAGTTGGAGCGACTTTTGGTATATATGGGGGTATGAAGAAGTATTTACCTACGAAACTAGATATTACTTGAATAGATATAGACAGGGTTGAGAGTTTCCGCGGTTTATGATCTCGATACTAGGTCTGAATGACTTTAGTACAGTGTCTTTGAAATGTCAAAGCACCGACAAATCCAGCCGATCCAATACGTATCAGCGCCGCTCTTTACTGGATTTCCATTATTTGAGTCAACTTGAATCACGATAGGGTCTACTTTCCATCTGAGCATGAAGATCAAAGAGCAGGGGCCAATAGCTACCTGGATTGTGAAGATCTTGGGGTCAAATCGTTGATCACCTTGTCATCAAAAGTTACATACATACTGTACATACATATTGTACTGTGTATGACTTGACGCCATGACATCAATCTAATGCGAGTGCTCCACCAGAGTGTTCGTATTGTACAAACTGTGGGTAGATGTGTAATTTATTTTTCTCATCGACTGGGAAACCCCTCTTCCGGTAGAAAGGTACTTTTAGAGTGTTTTTGTGGACCGTGGATGCTGACCCAGGCCGAAACCTGGTTCAGGACTACAAACCTCGGTGTATTCCTGTCCATACACAGTAATACAAACACTAAGGGTAACAGAGCTACTGCACGGATCGTCAGCCTCAAAAGCTCAGCTCAGCAACTAACTTAGTACCGTGAACCCTTAATGGGCTATGCAAATGTAGTGGCGGGGCACTGAAATCATCACCAAGACACTCTTCAGCGGTGACGCTCTCTCTGCCGTGTCTTGTCTTATGTTGATCAGGATTAGAAAAGAATTCCCGAAAAATTTTTTAATTTTCTCTTATGTATTTCTGTCCTCTACTCGTTCTCAATCTCTCTCTCTTTTTTTTTCTTTCTTTTTTGTTTTGACTTTCTAAAGACAATTGGAGGTATAAGGGTCTTTATTGAGTTGTTGAGCCGGTTGATTAGCTCGTGCGACGCCAAGCTTATTTATCGTCTCTAACTTTTACCCCTCCACGGATAATTTCTTTGATCTCATCTCAACATCAACAGAAGCCCCGCGGACACCTTAACGATGGCATCGGGAACAAATATGGGCTTCAATACCCTACTCATATTATGTCTAGTACTTGTCGTTCTCCCATCACAAGTTCATGCATTTGGCGCTGGCAGTATGTGCTTAATACCTTCGCTTTGTGGTAAGATCGCCGTCGATGGCTGACACAACCAGATATCGCTTCTATCTCGGCCGTTGAGGGAAAAAACTGGCGTCATGGCGATATTGAAGATATGCTCAAGACGATCGCTTTTATCAAAGGACACAAATGGACCTCCACCATGGTCAAGCGTGTCTACTTTGGCAACTGGCTGCGTGATTAGTGGGTCTCTTATGTCATGAAGCTATCTGTGACACCAGCTGACCCCCTTTAGCTCTCAGGCAATGGACGTTGGTACCCTAAAGAATGTCCAAGCTGATACTATTCGGATCCTCGTCTGGATCCTTTCTTTCATGACCTTTGGTTATGCGACAGGGGAGTTTGAGGTTACAGCTGACAGACTTGGAACATACCGTCCAGAGGAGCATATTGAGTTCGTTCCCCCAGAATTACATACATATCATCCTAATGGCCAGAACTAACTCTCATTCAAGTAACCCTAAAGACTATGCCGATAACGAAGATGCGCGTCAGTACGACCCCCGGTTGCGCGGCCCTATACGTCAGATTGAGCTCGATATTGACCCCGAAACTGGTATGAAGAACTATATCGCCAATGAAAGGGGAGACTGGGCGACAAGTTCAGGCTATATCAAGTACAGCTTGGCTCGCAGCATTCACTACGGAAGACTGTATACCCACGGAAACAAGAAAGGAAACGAGGAGGACCTCTGTGAAGCTTTGCGTTGCCTTGGCCAGGGACTGCATACCCTCGAGGATTTCGCGGCGCACACAAATTACTGCGAACTTGCGCTGCGCGAAATGGGGTTTCGCAATGTCTTTCCGCACACCGGTACAAGAACCGAGATGAACGTTCGTGGTAACCGTGTCTTCCCGCTCGTGACAGGAACATTCGGTATGGTTGATTTCTTCCATTCCGTTCTTGGAGAAGCTACAGATCATTTCACCCAGTCGGAGGTCAACGAAATGGACATTGCACTGGGAGATGCACAGTCGAATTCATCATCTGGATCTGCTAGCGCACTGACGTCACTTCTCGGCAATATCCCTGGAACGAAGGATCTTGTCGCCGAAGCCGAGGAGCTCAAGCGTCGCTCAGATGCCCAAGAATTCGCAAACAGGCGTGGTGGCGGCAGCAGCCATGCAAGCTATGCAAACCCCGAGACTACACGATCCTTTGACGATTATGAATCGGGCAGCAGTCGAGGTTTTGGGGATGAGCAGAGCAGGTCGGCTAGAGCCGATTCCAAGCCTTCCTCGGGCGGTCAGGCTGGCTTGCCAGGACTACCTGACTTTGATGCAAACAAGACCATAAGTCAGATCTACCCTATCCTGCAATTCAGAGACAATGTGGTCCGGAAGCTTTCGTCGATCATTGAAAAGATCCCTGGCCTGGAAGACATGGTCGAGAAGATCACTGAGACCTTGACCGTCTTTGTCATGTCTCTTCTAGCTCCGTTCATCCGCCCGATTATCAACGCCGCTTCTAAGCAGCTCCAGTCTGGCTCCTCTGGCGTCATTGATGCTTCTGGCAAGCATCAGTACGAACCATGGACTGACCCAACTTGCACCGACCCTACCCACTCGTTGCTGTCTAAAGATCATTTCTCCAACATTCTCAACGAGCCCGCCGGTAACGTCGCTTCCTGCATCCTCAGATACGTGGCGCCTCGCGTTCTGTACGCTTGGGAGAACACCAACGTCCCTGAACAACAGGTCCTTGACGATTGCCTCAAAGTTTTCCACCATCCTGCTTTGAGAGACATGCGCAATGAAGCACACCGAACCATGTACGAAGCAGTTCAATCTTGGGTGGACTCCAGGTCGGATCGCGGTTCCAAGCTGAATGATATCCTCAGCGCCGAGGGCGTCAAAGCGGGCAAGAATAATACCGGAGGCGGCGGTCACTCCCATGGAGGCAGTTGTGGCCACGGTCATGGATCTCAGCAACAGTCACAATACAACCGGCCTCAACAGCAGCAGCAGCAACAGCAAAGCTCTTCAAACCCCCTTGACCAGCTTTCTAATCTTCCCATTCCAGGTATCTCCAACTTGGGCAAGCTTAGCAGCACTTTCTCTAGCCTTGGCTTGGGTGGCTCCTCGAGAAATAATGATGACGACTACTCGCAGCAGGCACCGCCTCTACCCGAGCCCCAGCATCACCATCACCAGTCCTACCAAAGCCATTCGTCCCAATCCCAATATCAACGCCCGCACCATGAATCCCACCAGCAAAGCCACTACTCCCATAACTCCGGAGGAGGCGACTTCAGCAGCCACCAGAGCAGCCACCACGGCCATGGCCGAGGACATAGTGCAGGCTACTACACTGAACCACCTTCTGGCGGAGGATACGGGCAAGAGTCCTATAATGACAATCGTCATGGTCAAGGATACGGCCACTATTCCGATTCTCAAAGATACGGCCAGCCATCCTACAATGACAACCGTCAGGGACAGGGTTATGGCCAAGGTTACAACTCAGGGTCTAACCAACGCTACGGACAAGGCCAAAGACACGGATATGGTCACAATTATGAATCAGGCGGAGGCGATTGGTAATCCCAAAGAGAAAAATATGTTCTGTCTAGTTTCTCTTTTGTAGTGCAGATCGTGGTTCTAGTGCAAGCTAGGTCTAGTATGATTCATTGAGTGTCTGAAGCGGTCATGTAGTTAGCTGTGTGTAAAGTTGAATCAAAAGTATTTTCATAGCTTGCGGTCTTAGAAGCATGGTTTCAATAAATTTTCGCAGTTGAATACATAGGTCGATATTGATCACTCCCAGTTTCTTTGTCTCCACATAAGAAAAACCCTTCGACTTCTAGGAGTATATTGCCTGGATATCTGAGAATTTGAATGTTTAAAATCTCCAGGTGCGTGCGGCACAACTCCAACTCCCTTTTATAATACTCAAAATTGTGCATTGCTTTCTCAAACTCATTATGGGATATCCAGCCATCCTTATCAGCAATCCGGGCTCGCAGGCTATTAAACTCGTACCAAGCTAAAATCCATACTACACACTGCCGTCGGGCATTCTTGAATTCTTTGTCAGTGAACGAGACCGGGCACGCCACATCCAAGCGTTTTCACTCAGCAATTCGATCCCAATTTCTGAATATATGGATGAAAAGCTCCCTTATGGGGAATATTTCATCGGAAGAGGACTTGCAGATACTACAGAAGATGAATGAAGATGGATCTTGTACTATATGTAAAGCCTTAAAGACGAGAGGGTTGGATTCTTTTGAAGCGAATTCATAAGCTGTCTTCATCTTCCCATAGTCGAGCTCTTTTCTGGCAAGTGCTGTTCTGTTGGAAAGTATGGATTGGAATTAGCAGTTGAGGAATGAGGGGTATTTGGCCTGTAAGAAGAGTGGAGCCATGCATGCTGCTTGCCAATCGATTATACTTGTTATTTCGTTGGGTCCATTGGATCGACAAATATGTTGTTAGAATCAAGATCATGGCGCATTAGGGTGGCCCCAGTGAGTTTTGCTAGAGGCAGGAAATAGGGCAGCAGCGCCAGAGATTTCTCGAGAAGTTGAAAATGGTTGCCCAGCGGACCCTCCATCTCTGGTGGAGTATAAATTTCACTAGCAGCAGTAGAATTTCGGACAAACGCTATCTCACGGCATGCAATTGTTGAAATATACTCATCTGCCGTTCTCCCTGGGTAGACGGTTAGCACACTCATTCAGTAAAGATAATAACGTGTTTGGCATGGAGAAACCAAATGCAACATCATGCAAGCACGTACATAGACCCTTCCCGCCTTGCTCATATCCTTCATTGTTGGAAAGAAGTTCATCCGCAATAAAACCCAGTACTGTCTCCTGTTTAACAAGGACAGTCCCATCCAGGTCATAGTTTGATTTCAATTGTTTAACAAGGAAAGACTGATCCATTGTCGGACCAACGACAAACTTCGATGCCACCTCCCGCTTAGACTTGGGGAACTGAGTCTGTTCCAACGCATTCAAACCTTCCAGGCAAGTATCCTTGTAATACAGGTTGCCATAACCCGAAAACTCGGTGCTCACAAGTTTCTTCTCGATATCTATCCAGCTCCGAATCAAGGCAAAGCGTTGTTCTTCGGGTATTGTGGTCCATACTTCGCTCAGCTTGCAACCTTCCACTCACTCCATCAAGATATACCCTACACCCACCCGGTTCGGCTCTGAAGCTCGCGAACCCCGGGCTACAACTTTGGGGACCGGGATATTGAGCACAGTATGAAGCTAGAATGGTTTATCTTGCTATTAGTAGGTGGAGACTGAGTGATTTAAGTGTGTAGAACCGCGTACAAAATCAAGAGTTGCCACTTCGCTAGAAACAACGCGCTGAGGACGGCCTGCATTTGGGTTCGGGATTTTTGCCAATACTTCCCGGCCATTCTTCGATTTCAATAAGAATACTTTGTTGATGGGACCTTCAGGTAGCTTGGTTATTTCAATGCACTCGGCGCCGAGGACTTCTGAGGCTTTTTGCTTGAGTGGTTGAACGTTGAATTTGAGATATCTTCTTTCAAGTTGGCTCTTCTCATTGTACAGCCAACGACCGGGAGTGTAACGGAACAGATCTCTGTCTACCGCGTGAGGTTCGTTGGTGTTTGTCAAAGTGAACAGACCCTGTAAAGGCTCTGTGTCTAAGAGAGATACATAGGATCTTTTGCTTTTTGAAAAATTGGTTGCGTAGCTTAAATGGTCTATAGAACGGACGCATTTACAGATTCAGCTGCCGCGAAGGAACCTGTAACGAGGATAAAAAAGAGAAAAAGGAGTATAGCACTTATAGGTAGGGTTCACAGCATATCTATCCATAAGAGGACGCAGGCGAAACAGAAGTGTAAATAGGTAGGAAGAGGCCATCCAATACACCTTAGTGTACATGCTCGATCAGGTGTCCTGCTGGTGACGAAGTCTCTAGAGAGCCTAGCGCTTAGGTAGGCGAGTCACTCCCACAGAGATATGAAGGCCCTCCTTGGGGTTCAGGACCTAAACAATTCTTATCTAGTGATAGAGATAAAACAGTAAACATCCACCCTCAACTAACCATGTATAAATTTCGGGACTACATTCCGTAGCGATATTCTATTCAAGATCGCAGGAACTTGCCATGGCCCTTGAATAAACGATACTTTTCCTGAAGTAATCTGAATGTTATACTTTAGCAAGAGTGTTCTTAAATTTGGGTACTGTTGTTCCGGAATAGGAGTAAGCAAGTTTCCCTTCTCCAGGGAATGCTCTACGTTTCGCAGAGTCAACTGCTTCCTCTCACGCTTGAATTCGAGTGTTGTCGTTCCAATGCGAGACAGAAGTATGACTCGACTAGCGTTCAAGAGCCCTGGATGAACAATTGGCTCATGCTTTAAAACGTCCAACCCAGCAGACGCCACCTTGCTGTTCGTAATGCTTGTGCCAAAGCAGCCTCATCAAGCAACGAGTCTCGCGCGGTATTGATGATCGCCACGCCATCTTTCATCTTGCCAAATTCTGCTTCCGAAATAATGTGTCGAGTCTTCTCTGTCGCGCGTAGGTTGAGACTGACTATATCTGAACTTCGCAGTAACTCATCAAATGCCACATACTGGACATCTCCTATTCTGATTCAGTCCGGCACGATGCTTGAGAAAAAGAACAGAGTCGGTATTTCTACTTTATCCGAAGGAAGCCTAGACCGATTATGGTAGATGACCTTCATCCCAAAGGCACGAACCCGATGCGCAATAGCCTGCAATCAAAGAGATAAGCAGAAACCAACATGTATCTAATTTCAGAAGACTCACTTGTCCAATTGCGCCCATTCCCAAAATACCAAGCACTTTACCTCCAGGATCACGTCATAGCGGAGTACTGCCTTTCCATTGCCCTTTCCTGATAGATTCTAGCGGTATCATGACCTGGTGCAGCGCGCATAGTATCAAAAATCGCCAAGTTCGCCGCGGCATTAGCGATAACTTTCGCAGTATTGGATATTAGTATTCCCCTTTCAGTATAAGCTTTGATATCCATTCCATCGTAACCCGCTCCATTGAGACAGATATCCTTCAACGTCGATGGAAGGGCGTGAACAAGTATCCTATCAAAGGGACCCGTTTCGACCTGTGAGTTCGTCCGATAAAGTGCAGAAGCTCTGTCCCAAGCTCCGGAATGATGGCTTTGCAAGCATTGCTACCCGCTGCCTGTAAAATGGAATGTTGTAATTGTCTTGGAGACGAGCCCAGTCGTCTTTGCTGTGGTGGATTCTGCCGATTAGAAGCACATTGCTAATTGTTGATGACGGCGGCCAACTTCATTCATTTTATTGTTTTTCTGATTCAGGATTTCCAAGATAGTCTTTTCTCAATCTAGGAATAAGAGATGGTATTTAGGAGTGCGATAAGTGGACGTGGACCTTAGCTTCCTCCGCTATATGTCCGGCCCTATGGCGTTATGCCTTTCGCCGATAGATCGCCGAAGATCACTGAAGCCGAGGAACATGTAGCGCTTACAACACAGTCCATTGATGCGAGGTCTACAGCCTTCAATAGTTTATCTTCCCTTGCAATATTCGAGGATATCATATATGTCCTATTCCATTAAACTGTATCCGGAAAGAAGAGAAATTATCATAGAAATAAGATAAAGAACACAGGCAAGTCCAAAGTCAATCTACGCTCCTAATCTGGCGAATATGTCAACAAAACTGAATGCAACACCCTTTTTTTTTTCCCGCACCACTGGGAGATACTGAAGTGCTGAGATTTGGTTTTTCATCCAAACATGTGAGACATTGAGGGACTAAATCGTCTAGCTGCCGCTGGGACCAATGACTCCGTCGCTCGTCCAAGCGCCTGCTTAACTGTGCCCAAAGCTATGCCCAGGTCTTGTGAAAACCGGTCTATGCCCACAAAGCTTTCCTGCGTCGCCCTGGCAATATCTTAGACGTCAAAAATAGTTTTAAAGGATTGGCAAAATGCTTTTACGGTGGTTCAAGATCGAAGAAGCTTATATGGCGTGAATACGCCAACAGAACAGGTAGAACAATGACAGCAAATCATCGTGTATCCCAATTATACTCGGCCAATAATTTCATTTCATAACGTCATACCTGACTTCTCGACAAAGGCTTTCAGATAACAGTTTTAGTAGCCACCCACTCGAGGTGCCGCCTTTCGCGATGTAGTCCAATCGTTGTTCCCTCCTTTGATAGGCAGATTCCTATTTTAGATGCGCCGCAGTCACTTTGCATGACTCGTTCCCCGTGGTCTTAGCGCCTACATCCACCCTGACTTTCAGTCCAGGGCCAGTGCAGTATATTCTAAATTATGTGTTGGTTCACGGAGGAGGCTGAGCTGATTTATCTCTGACTATAATCGTTTTAGAAGCTAAGTCTAAGGCTATTTTTCGAAGAATGACTATTTCCATAGGCGAGTCTCTCAACTACAGTACAGGGTGCAAGGATACGAATTTGGAAATCCCTAAAGTTCAAACTGGAATGGATATTCAACTAGCGCTTGACAGGGGTAACGAGGCTATGTCGCGCTTACAATTTAGTTGGTGAGATGGATAATACCCCCATAGTCCCGGCGAAGCGCCTTTGTGTATATTTAAAACACCCATGCTTTCTTTACATGCTCTGTTCTCCTTCTTCAAAGATATACTCGACGTGCATTGCTACTACGGAGTTCACAAGTCGAAGCCACGAACTTCATGCCACAACCGTTCACCTTTGAGGGAACCTCCCCTCAAGCATCCCCCTCCCCCGCTTCTACCCCAGGATTTAACTTCAGAGCCGTATTGCCTTCGATCGAGTCTCCAGATGATGACCCGGCTCCATTAATTGGGGGTAAGCAAACGCCTTCTGTATCTGATTCTGAAGGATTCAGTCAAGGAGTATACACTCCGAGTCAGAGCACAGCAACTCCACGTTGCCGTGATAGCCTGAGTTTAGGGGTCAGCGAGCCTCTACGGCTTTTAAATTTTGCGGAGACTCCTCCGAGTTCATCGCATCTAGCATTGTGGCGACGTGATGACCGGGCAGAGAGCACTGGTTTGTCCCCTGGCCGGTCTACATCCACGTATGCAGACCTATTTAATGCGACGCCGGAGCCCCCGCTACAGGATTCGCGAGATCGATTCACTTCCGATCGCGGTGCGACCGTGGACGGCTTAGCGAACGATTTGGAGAACTCTCACTTGCAGGATGGTGAGCCTCCGAGCGACGATAGCGATCAGCTGAGCGATGGCGATAATGCCAACAGTGATAGCGATGACTCGACATTGTACAATGTGCGGCATGAACAATTGCCTCACGCTCGTATATATAATACTAGGTTACAGGAGATGCTGAGAGATGTCAAGAGCCAGTTGTCAGCTCTTCACCGTGACATGGACCGGTGCCCGTTGTCTCGTGACCACGGCTCTGATCTCTTCCATTTGTCTGAAAAGGTGCGCACGTTGAACGAGCTCGAGTCTCCAGAGACACGCACGGTAGGATTTATTGGGAACTCCGGAGTGGGTAAAAGCAGACTGATTAATTCACTACTGGACCAAGAAGGTCTTGCCCGTTCGGTAGGTCAAACCTCTTTGACAGCAAGGACTATGCCAGTGAACCTGATGCCGGTATATCTATAGAGCGGTGATGGTGCGGCGTGCACCTCGGTAGTTACTGAATTCCGACATACGGATGCGCGCCACCCCAATCGATTCACCATCGAGATTAACTACATGGACACTAAAGAAGTAAAGGAACTTCTCGAGGAGCTCGTTCAGAGCTTCAGAATGTACTACACAAACCTTTACCGCGAAGTAGACAATATAGAGGAGCAGGAGCGGATTCGTGACCGGTCAACCAGAGCATGGAGCACATTGAATTCATTATTTCGAGATCAGCCAGATCTCACACATGAGTTCCTTTCTGAAGAGACCGAGGGTGCACTGCACAAGATATTGAACCGACTTGAAGAATGGGCTGCTCGTTCATGTATGCGACGCCCTGGAGGTTCGGCGCTTCAGCATACTATTAACCCGGGCAATGTTCAAGAGTGCAGGTCGCAACTTGATATGCTTACAATGGATCCACATGATGAAAGAGAGATTGCCATCTGGCCCTTCATCAAGTTGATCAGGTATGTGTAATATGTATAATCTTGCCGTATTATTCTAACTTCCATAGGGTGTATCTTAGGTCACCAGTTTTGAGGACGGGGCTGATATTGGCTGACTTGCCTGGTTAGTCCTTCTATTAAGCTTGCTCTAAATCTCTGTCACTTTATTAAAGATACTAGGGTTTCGTGACCTCAACTTCGCAAGAATCCGAGCTACGGAACGATACCTCAGGCATTCTTGCAACGAGGTGTTTGTTGTGACGACAATTTCCCGGTGTATTTCCGACCAGAGTATCAAAGAAATAAAGGATCGCTGCGTGGAAGGTCAACCGTTGCGAATTGTTTGTACACGGAGTGAGGTATGAGTGTCCTATTCTATCTTGTTACTATAGTAGAGTTGTTTCTCACTGTATATAGGAAGTGAACGCCAGCGAAACGGCACGGGACTGTCGTGATCTTGCGGTCCAAATCGGACAGCTAGAAGCCAGACTTAGACAAGTTAATAAAAGACTCGCGAGGCTGCGTGACTCAAGACGAGGGTCCTCAATACCATCAAACGACAGAACTGTCAACCTACTACAACTCATGTAAATCTTCCATAATACCCCCCATGCATATTATTGCTACTTCATTGCTGATACATACCCTTATAGGCAGAACAAGGAGGATGCGGAGCTGGAGTACGTTCTATATTTCTACCATAACTGACCAGGAGGAGTCAAGAGAAATGGGAGGGAAGCTAATGTTCCCATAGACTCGACCGGTTCCTGATCGAGAGCCGAAACCGAAGGGTCACAAGGCAGCTACTCTTGATCCACGGTGCTGAAGTCCGAATCTTCTGCATCAGTAACGAATTATACTCTAAACACCGCCAGAGCGGAATGAGGCATGCCGACACCTACGTTGGGCTTAGTGGTATCCGGGAACTTCGTCGGTATTGCCAACTGGTCCCGGCAGAGGCTCAATTTCGCTTTACCGCAGCGTTCTTAGAGAACCGCGTGCCAGCTATTGTGAGATCCGTTAAACAATGGGCCCTTGCCGGCTCAGATAACGTGACTGTAGAGAGAGCTGAGACCCTCCGGCAAGTATTGTTGGACGTAGAGAGGGTCTTTCGTGAGGTATGACCGTCAGATACACAATGATACCCAGCTGACACAGAGCAGCGGCTTATACTACCAAATTCAGAAGTTCGAACATTTCCAAGAAGACTCGAGGACCGCTTCCATGATGATGTTCTCAGTGTGACAAGTGAGTATAACCAGTTTCAAGCTTAAAGATGTATACTGGCTTACAAATTTTGAATGGTAAAGATGAGGGCTGTTCTCGATGGAAAGCTGGCGCACTGCAAACTAGCATGGCCTGGGAATGTGTAAGTATTATGTTCGTAAGACGGTCTTAGTCGTACATTCAATCTGACGATTTGCAGTGGCACCACAGTACCTATGCCGCTTTCTGTCGAAAATACGGCACACATTCAACAAAGGGTGCCGGCTATCATTGTTGGAATGACGAATTGCTGGAAGACATGAAGACCGATCTCGAAGAAAGATGGGCTTCTATTGAGGGATGGGTTTCCATGCAAAAGGCTTCACTGGAAGGGAACGTGAAAAGCATATTCCAGGAGACTTTGACCCAATTAGAGAGTGCGTGACATGAAACCAATTAATTCAACCTTCTTGGCTACGTTTTCCTTTGCTTACCTCACTTCTATCCTAGATATAATGCCTCTAGCTCCTATGGCCCTGGGAAATATCGCCGACAACATGAATGATTGGGAATACTGCATGATCGCGGCTATCAGTCAACCCCTGGATAAATTAATTGAAAGTTTTGGGTAACTCTCGCCTCTTTGAATCTGTAGATCCCGTAAACTGACCTCACGGTACACAGCCGAGTAGCAACAGACACACTCAATGGTCACGATAGCTCCTATATGGCGGGCTTGATGCGGCCTGCATATAATCAATGCAACAGTGAATCAGGTATGGAACGTTCTGTTCGTTTTGGCCAGTTTGGTATGTCTCTGGAATATACTAATCGTGGAGACAGGCACTGGATCTCACTCTCGACGAAAAATACTTATGCGTAACCATATCGAAAACTCCAGGATTTTCCCAAAACTTATCAATGTTAGTGAGACCAATCGCCGCGCCTTTGCTAGAGAATGCTACAGCGATTTGCAGCGCATGGTAAATGAAGAGGTAGGGAACATATTTAACGATCTTCATACTGTTGTCACGGAAGAGGGTGAAGTTGCCGAAGCAAGAAGATTCCCTGAAATTGCGGGTATGTTGCAACGCAAGGTTGAGGCAGCTCAAGCGACCCTTGAGCTTGCACAGAGGATTGTGACCGAACTGAGGAATACGCCAGAGTGATATGTGTGGTTTAGCATCATGATAAACCCTGTTCCTTTGGAGGGGGAAGCATTTCTGTCGCCGAGATACTATAAAGAGTTCCTGTCTGTTCCCTGATTGAGCAAGTTTAAAATCTATGATCCTATAGGAACTCAACGAGTCTCTGATTTTAACTACTATATCTATAGAGCCAATAGGTTCAAGAAAATTGACCTAAAGACAACCCTCTCCCCCCCAAATATCCCTCAAGCTTCCCTCCAAATCATTCAAGATCCGCAACAATGCTCCCTTTAGCCGGAGTCTCAATTAATCTTTTCTCCTACTTCGTCCTCCACTGGACACCTGCAACAAACTATACGACACAAACAAAGTAGGCATAGCCAACCCATTCGCCCTCCCAAACCGTCGGCGGGTCCCCAACAATACTCTCTCAACCTTAATAAGACTCCCCTACCAAAACCATCAGTCACCATAGAATAACTCACCAAAAAAGATAACAAACCTTCCTCACATCCTCCAACATACTCGGCGGCAAATACATAGTAACCGGGATAAGCCCCAATAACCTCCTCATAAAACCCCCCTTCCAACTTAACCCCCACAGACCCGGCTGTAGCCCGAATTTCCCCCATGGGAGGCCTAACAAGCGTCTTTACAGCTTCACCCGCAAGCCGAATCCGCCCCGTATCCAGCCCCGTAAGCGCACAGATCGAATTCAAACAAGCGCTGAAAAGCATTCCTCCACCGGCTATACGCCACATCCGGGTTCAGGACGCACTTCGTCTTCCCGGCTGCGGTAAAGATGGCGACGAATCTGGCAGCGGCTGCTTGTTCGGCGGCGGGGTCGAGGTTGGGGTTGCAGAAGGCGTCGATGACGCTTAGGGCTGCTTCGTGGGAGCCGATCATGCGTATTCCTGACATCAAAAGAGCCAGCCCTTTCACCACTCTCTAATTTCACTTGGACTGATTGCGCAGTGGCTTCTTCCGCATTGGGAACTGCAGTAACTTGCAGCGACGCCTGTTGTTTAGCCGTACTATGGAACATGGAAGGTAGCCTATGCAGTACGTTATAAAGAGAAGGTCTTGCTTTATTACCATTCCGACGGCGAGAGAATGGATTCAGCACCCGCAATACTATCCTTACCCCAGCAAAAGCCTACACAATAATCTTATCAGAGACTAAACAAACCAAATCTCCGACAGGGAAAGTCAACAGCCCAAACAAGGGAGACCAACCCCATTGCAGCCGGGTAAGGGGAACTGTGCCGAAAGCTTGACCACCCTTAAAAAAGATTATAATCTGACCAGCTAGGATAACTGCCTGAACGAAGAAAGATCCATAGTTAGGCCGAAGCTCTTCGAGAAAGTCGAAACTGTTATCGACACTACGAGAACTATATCTTCTAATTAGGCTGGATCAGGGCTAGATGTCGACTTACTTGATCATGTTGAAGAATTGCATCCAGACGTATATGTCGAAGGTCATGGTCTGTAACTGAGCTTTCTCGGCTTCCGTGGTGTAGTTGGCTATCCGATCACCGGCATGATAGAGCACGAATATAACCACCACCTGGTAGATAGACTGACCGATAATCATTTTCCACATGGCGACATTGGCTATCGATGATACCCTTGGTTTCGGGGTGCGGTGAAGCAGAGCACCTGTGGGACGATCCGTTGCAAGTGCTAGCGCTGCAAGGGTGTCCATAATCAAGTTGATCTATAGTAGTAGGACAACCATGAAAACCGACGCCACAGTGCCTCCAATTAGCGCCGAAATAATTGTTAGTATACCAGCTGTAAGATTAACTATGAATTGGAACTGTTCAGCGTTAGCGGTCATCATGATGCCGTAGACTAAGTCGACCTTGTAGAAACTTCTTAGCAGCATCAGTCACGGCCCGCCCCCATTTCCCTGAGATACCCTTGGCAAAGCCAACCATCTGTTACCTTGAGTGCAAGAGCGTCGTTAGTTCCGTCTCCTGTGAGTGCGACTGATCCCCAAGCTTTTTTTAATGGGACAGGAGTCGTAATTTGTCTTCGGGTCTGGAGCGTGCTAAAACTTGCAGTCGTGGCAGTATCATGTCCAGCTGTGTTTCTGACAGTTTGCGAAGGACTGTACTGTCCATTGTCACGCCTCCAGGATGATAGATTCCGCACTCCTATGTGATTGCTTTTGCGGTGAGAAAGTTATCCCCGGTGACCATTCGGACACTCACGCTGGCAGATCGGCAGTCATGCACCGATGTGGTTACTTCTGGTCTCAATGGTTCTCATCACCAAATTTTGGAACACATCCTCAAAGGGTACATCAGATCCAAGTGACCCTTTTGGGGGTCAACTCACAAAATCACTATACGCAAGTGCAATGGAGCGAAGGAACTGGTAAGAGTATATGTGCGAAGTGTATGCAAGATCTCATGATGATATTCAGTCTGGAGAGGCTGCAAAGATTGGCCAAGGTGAGGATTAGAATCCTCCAAAGTCTGTGTATATGCATCAAGCACTACCTCGGGAGCTCCTTTGACAAAAAGCCGATAGGAACCGGATGGAAGGCGCACGACAACGGCCATACACTTCCTGTTAGCGTTGAAAGGAAAGATCTGGGTTGTTTCCATGCTGTCCCTTTCCAAATTCATGCTTTTGAGATAAAATGCTCCAGTGCAAAGTTCAGCAATACCGCCTCTGTGCTGGATACCACGAGGTGCATTACCCCTTCTTCTTCCCTTTCCAACACGGTGGAGTTCATAATGGTTGAATCCTTCACTGGGTCCCGAGCTGCAGCTGGCAAGTGCGAGGAGTGCTAGAATCTGAACTAACGTCAGTAGAAGCCGATGGTAATGATGGGAGATAGCTGTAAATGTGGTTAAATAAAAAAGGTATAAATCCAGGTACCATTACTCATAATACACTATCCAGCTGCTCCCTTAATAGTAGCCGGGCTAGCTCAATCGGTAGAGCGTGAGACTCTTAGTCTTCACGGTATCTCAAGGTTGCGGGTTCGACCCCCGCGTTCGGCTTCCGTTTTTGATATCTCTTGACATCGTACTTTTTTTTTATTCAATCCAATTATAGGGGTTTTCTGTGCATCTATGGATATTACATTGAGAGAATGGAGTTTTAGTTTCGGCCCTAACTAGTGGCTAGTTATGCTGACGGTCATGGTGACTAAGTCGATTAAAAAATATAACCCTAATTTAGTGAAAGTACCAACAAAAATTCTGTCTAGACCCTAAGCCTGTCGGGGACATGTGTTACAACTTCCTTCCGGTTATGCTCTTTATTTCTTTTCCCTGATACGAACCTAAGCTATAGGACACCGTTGCCATTCTCTGCCATTTAACCAAACCCTGCTCGTGTACTCTATCACTGCTTACAAAGCACAATATCTAAGTGGAATGAGATGACATGTGTGAAAATGACTATTGGAAACGGCAAGAAGGGAGTTGGTGAATGCGCAGTCCAGGAGACTTCTTTATTCTTGCATGGTCCTGCTGATATAGTGTTGCAGGATTCCAAGGTAGCTGATTTACCGAAAATGACGTCTCTATATTACCGCTCGACTCGAACTTCTTGAGACTTCTCATGCACTGACTTGGCACGGTCTCACCCCGCTGGAGCCTACAACCAAAACAGATCGAGCCAATGAGCTGCAATAGTCCCAACCTTGACAGCCTGCCAGCGGAGGTCTTGTACTTAGCAGCCGACCACCTGACTCCATGTGACCGGGCTTGCTTGTTGCTCTGCAACCGTCCACTACCTCAGGAGTCTTCGGACGCAGTTCTCGGCGTCCACCAGAAAGTGAGTTCCGATCGATCTTTCTAACGAGACTCTCGCGAGATCTACCCCGTCACATTTACTGCCCAGTATGCTCGGTTTTATATCACCAGGGTATATTGAACCCCCGGGTCCAATGTGGGATCCCAGTAGGTGCCATGCCAAGCACACGAGAGCCGAGTTGTTGCGCTGTATCTGGTCATCGGTCATGGTGGGTGGTGTATCGCTGTATCAATTGAACTATATGCATCTACAGTTGGCTATGAAAAAGCATTATTTTGGTGCAGCACATGGTATCTTGACCGACTCATTAGCCTACATTGAAATTCAGCCTTCTACTCGGAATTCACTTACCACGTTACTGTCAGCCGATGCGCAGATATCTCGGAAGCCAAGGATGTGCCTTCGCATCCAAATCTGGGTTATAGAGAGCAATTTTCGATGCGAAAGCCTGCACCCCACGAGCATCTATGGTCATCTGAACACGCTGGATCTCGCCATCGCTCCGATCATCCGGGCCGCGTGGGACACCGTAAATCAAGATCACGCCCCGATCCGAACATTTATCGATGTCCTGCTTGCGGGATGGCTTATCAAGTCGAGTCGATCAGCTGCGGCACTGATGGTGTTGCCTTGGTCACCACCACATGGCTAGACTTGGGCCTAGGGCTTGTCCCCACTGACTTCTAATGGGCGAGACATCTGTTGGGTACCTGTTACCTCAGAGAACTTGAGGCGACTCCGCCGGATGGAGGCATCCACCCGTAATTTGAGCAAAACAGCATATATTCGCTTCATGCTCTAACTCGCCGGAGCGAGTCGTTGTTGAGGGAGAAAGCATATATGAGAAAGGCAAATCTGTGGGACGGCAACTGCTGAATTTTGCAGGGAAACAAACAAATATGCCGTGGTGTTGTCATGTACCACCAATCCGCTATCCTCTATAATCTAGGTTGATGGGTAGGGCTTTTCGATTCTACATCTTTATCAAATGCTATTGATATCTTCTATGAGTGCTTAATACACGATGTCTTCCTCTACGGCTGCCAGTACGAATGACAATACCAATACTTCTTTATACCTTGGTGACATAGGCAACAAATAATTACTGCTCTTCAATATGACTTTTCAGACTTTAACTCCACGCCTGGCAGAACCTGTATTACCTTCCGTTTCGGGAACTAAATGCTAGGACAAAATTATTGCATGCTGTAATCAGGGGAGGAAGGTACGCTTCAGCTGGTAATCCCTATTGCAGTTGAGATCATTTTGCACGAGTTCCCTCCTCTCTTTCCCTTCTCAACTTCGGTTACCGCAGTCTTGCTTTTTCTGAAAAGGGAGCTGATGATGACCAGAGCGGACATCCAACGCTATATTGGGTACCGTGGGTACTTGGGTATCGGCCTTGTGGCCCATAATAGTGTATCTCTGTGAATGTGACCTTATCACTTACAGGCAGTACATATGTTCTTTCGAGAAACTGAGCTTTTGTAGAAGAACGTGAACCACGCTTATGATAAGCAAAATCATAATTTGGACTAAACTGGTTGCAAAACGTTAATGAGTCAGGGTACCTATAAATATTCACTAAAATGCACCTTTGTCATCTACTCCTGTTAATGTTTCGATTTTCTAGTAGCCTTCACTTCTCCGTAGCCTTCGTATCCTAGTGGAAACTTCTCCGCAAGAGCTCGCATTTCTTTCTTCACACTAGATCGCGTCAATTATCACTATGATTCTAGCAAAGACTGGAAGGCAACTCACATATTCCGAAAGCGAAGGTTTCCGAGGTACAGAGCAGATGAGCACAAATTAAATTTCCTGTAATGCTCTGTTAGTCAATTATTATTATTTTTTTTTTTAATGGCGCTCTTGAATTGGCAACTAACACGCAGGACAAGGTGTTGCGATCGTCGAAGTCTGCGGCCGGCTCGGACATTGGGAAACGCCTGAGATATTCCGCCACGTACGGCTTTCCAAACTTATATCTTAGAGGTCGCCGGGAAGCCAAATCATCTAGAATCAAGATATACTAGTCAGCACAACGCAAGTTAATCACTGAATTCAACAATAGTCCTCACATTCATGATGCACGTATGACGAGCACGCATCGAAAATGATGGGCAGGCAGGTGGCAGCATCAGCTGACGTATTCCTATCCCATAGATCTCAGTGAGCCAATCGGGGATGAGCTTCCTTCCATCTGTTTCAAGCTGTCGTAACAATCTCGGAATCACCTTATCCATGATTCCATTTCTGAGTTCGACCACCTCCTCGTCGTAACCTTGTGGTTCTCCTTCGGCTTTGAAAAATTGTGCTATGCCCTTGGAAAAGCATTCTTCCCAGCTGCCACACTCAGTGTTGTCTTAGAGGAAGCCTTTCTTGATAGGTAGTTACAGGGAAACCGAATTTACCACGAGGAGAGACACCATTCTTGTGTAGCCGTACCACTATTGCAGGTAAATCTGAGATATCAGGAATGTCGTCCGTCATGGGATGGAACTGGTAAAGGAAAAGGTAGGTGTCCGGGTCCTTCTCATATGAACCGCAAGCCACGGACTTCGGGACAAGTTCAGACACGGCATTATAGAGGGCTATCATGGAAAGGAACTCCCCATGCATCATCCCTTTGCCGACATCGCCTTGCGCAACGTGGTATGCCACGGCGGAAGGTAAGAGAAAGTAAAAGGTATCGAGGATATCCACCACTTACTTTCAAAAAGAACGAGATCACATTATCTCCGAGGTAGATTGTCTTGATTTCCGCCGTACGGTTCCAATAGGATGCCCTATAAGGAGAAATACCGATTACAGTCAAGGCATCAGGAAGTGCTATAGGGACATAAATGAAGCCAAGCATAAGCATACATTGATTGAAAACGAAGGATAGGGAGGATTGGCACAAGTAAAAAAAAAAAAAAAAAAAAAAAAAAGAGAGTGGGGGAGAAGGCAAATGAGATCAATGAAAGAGTCTTATACCATGGTGTTGCTTACCTTTCAAAACATGCCCATCAACGAACGATATCGTATCTTCTGGGACTGCTGTTTCTTGATCCCAGATGGAAGCATCCACCATCTTGTATGCGTATTGTTAATCTGCCAATTTTAGTAGCCTTAAAATGGAAGGTGAATTTTACCTGGGCCTGAGAGTTTTCTTTAGTTCTAACTCAACATAGCAGTAATCATGTCTCCATTTATCCCGCACGCAGACCGTCATATAGATGAGTAACTATTGACTTGCAGCTGAAGATACGAATGTCATGGAAATGGCAATGTTACGGTAAACATATCATGGCCCAGGGTGAGCGCTAAACCCGGTAGTTCCAGTGGTTTTGTCCTCCTGTAGGGTTCCGGTCACTTGTACCACAGTCAATGGCTGGTTAAGTGTCAGTCTGGCCATACTAAACCTTTTAACCCACACTGAGTGAGTTTAGGTGTGTTCTTTCATGTTCTATTTGGCGAAGGCCGCAGCCGGTGCTACCTATAGTCATTACAGCCTAGCTCTTGTGCACCTATCTATGTTGACAGAATGGTGTCAAGGGATTGGAAGGCTGAATGTGGAAGAAAACCTTCTGAGCCTTGGAGCCAACAGCCCTTTGTACAAACCCCTGGGGCCCCCATCACAATCACGATGAGACTTATCTTGTTCGCCATGAGATTGTAGGGGAGAGATGTTGGATTCAGGGTGCAGCAAGTCCCGACCATCTACTCCTTATATTGCCCTCGGCGGCGAAAGTCCAGGACTCGGTGTCTCTGGAATCTCTGAATCCCATACCATTGAATAATCTCGTTCAACCTTCCCATGTCATCCGTCGTGCGATATTTCTCCATCATCCGCATATCTTCGTGCCCGTGACGAGAGGTAACTTGCGCACCCAATTATCTTCAGCTCCTGTGAACAAATGGCATCTTTTTTGTCCAGCTTTGGTTCCTTGTCATCAAGCATTAACGCCATCATTGGGGGCTTGCTGAGCGTTTGATTTACTTAGACGCCGACCACTGGGTGTGTTCCATTAATCTGAGCAACAAAGAAAAATCTCGGATGCGCCACTTCTTTATTCCCAATGGCTGGATGAGCTCAACCGGTTAGCTTTTACTAGGTCTTAGAAGAGAAGGCGAAATATTTTTTGTCAAACAGACCGAGATTGCTATTTTCAGGCGAGGCCTTGAGGCTGCTCATCAGGGCAGTTTGAGCGCATCTAGGGCAAGTAGCTTGAGTCTAAGACAAGGTGGGCTGTTTCAGGCATCAACCTCCCGCTCATTCTTGTAGCATTCCGGTTTCCCTAACATCGGAGTCGATTTGAGAATGATTGGGTATGCCCTCTTCTGGGAGGCTGTGGCATAACAGATCGTGAGGCTCATCAGGGTAAACCTTCTCACGAAGAGTAATCATATATCAAGAGTCCGTTTTGAAACTAGCATTAGTCGACCTTAGCCTCATTGTCATTGTGGAAGGCTATCCTTACGATGACCTCTGCTTAGGCGCCAGTAGGGCACTACATAGGTACAATGAATTAAAGTAGTAGAGCCTTCTCTTCTTCGTTCGGATCAATGTATTGACAGCCTCATACGTCAGTTGTGTCTTTGTTCCCCCCTCTATGAACAAGCTGGCTACTAGTAGTGAAACACAGACTTGTAGATGCATTAAAGCCATATTTCAAGATTACCGCTTCGTTATTAATACATTACTGTCCCCCTAATCATATTCGGACTACCCCCACTGCTTCTTGCGGCGGTATCGAGATCTTCCCCAATACATGTACCACGGCGAGACGTTAATATTCCAAGCTTCATAGAATACAGTATATCAAACAATGCCTGTCGCAAGCAAAACCCATACCGCGAGGGCGATGTCCCAACCGTACATAACCTTTACATCAAACAAAAACGCTATTCCACGTATTTGCTTAAGGACCTCACGCTAGCATCTTGTCTTATAGCTACCATATACTTCCCGCTCATTAATCTTGTTAGCTCGCAGTATGGTGTCTCCACCCAACTGATTAGCATTACCATCAAAATGTGTGTGGTCTTCTAGGCAATATCGCGAGCATTTTGGACCCCAGGTTCAGACACCTTTGGCCGTCGCCCAGTCCTTCTGATCACCTTTTCTATCTATATGTGTGCGACACTCGGGATCACTCTTAACGAATCAAGTTATACCATACTGCTTATTTTGTGTGGTCTTCAGAGCATTGGAGGGTCAGCAGTCATGCCACTTGCCTATGCTGTGGTAGCAGACGTCGCATCTCACTCTGAACGTGGCGCGATTCTAAGCCCCATGCTTGCATCGACAAATCTCGGCCACTGTTTGGGCCTGTAATCGGTGGGGGCGCTATTCTAGCGTCCGGTAAAGCTATGTGGTGTTTTGGGGCCATGTTAATTTTAGAGTTTCGTCACTTATGCTCATCGGATGGACATTGCCTGAGACAGCAAGAACCGTAGTTGGGAACGCTGCGGTGCCTCCGTAGAGCTTCTGGAGGACATGGTGGAGCTCGCTAAGTTATAAAGCAAAAAGACTAGATGACCGTCGCATGCCGATTGACTTGATGGTAGAAGAAGATATCAACGCTAATAAGATAGGAAAGGGGAAGTGGACCATCCGAACCCACTTTTGTCAATGAAGATCATATTCCTTTGGGACACGTTCTTGATATTGTGAATGGTCGCCTCCCTTTACACAGCATGGTACTATATTCAGACCTTACTTCCTCCGATATACGGCAAAATTTATGGATACAATGATCTCATCGTCGGGCTTTGCTTTCTTCCTGGAGGCTTAGGCGTCATTTTTGGAGGACTTGCCGTTGGACATCTCATGGATTGGAATTACAAGCATACGGCGCATAAGATGAGACGCGTCGTTGAAGTGGACAGAAATGAATTTCCTTTTGAAAGAGTTCGTTCTCGTGGCTCCTTCACGATACTGCCCCTTTGTATCTTCGTTTTGATCGATTATGGGTGGGCGGTTCATGTCCACGTCCATCCAAGCATTCCCTTGTTTTGCAAGCTCTGCTTGAGGCAAAGTGTACTATTGTCCTTCAAACGTTTAGTACCCTGCTTGCTGACATATTTCCCGCACGTCCCGGCGCGGCAGCCGCTGCCAACAATATCACATGATATGCTCTTTCTGCTGCTGCAGCTGCAGCTCTTCAGCCTTTGTCATCAGATGCCGTTGGGCTTCCTTGGCTCTTTACACTCATCGGGCTCGTTGACGGTGGGACAGGGCTACTGGCCGGGTTCTTCGACGCTGGGGATATTCATGGATGCAAAAGAGGGAGCCTGACTCAACATCGGACGTTTAAATCCACCGCTCTCAGAGCAAGACTGAACCTCGAATCCGAGAGTAACGCCGTTTGATGAAGGGAAAACAAGGAAACCGGCCAATATGATTTTACAAATATGCAGCATTTCCGATACCTTGAATACGTGCTTAAAGAGGCCAGTCATACTATTTTGAGAGTCAAATTACGTTTGGCATGGTTCTACTTATTAAAGAAGCGCCCTCTCATTGCAGTTGGAAACATAGGAATAGTTCGTTACGAACACCAACCAATTATTCTTCTTTCATATTGATATGTCATATTCCCGTGTATGGCAGTGCGCATATACTTGGGGCAGCTTTCACGCATGCCGAGGGGATTCGCTCGGACGACAATTCACAGAAGAAAATGGGTGTTATAGACAGCAGTGCCACTGCCAGATCTAGTTACCAAAAACAAATCTATAATAATCGAACTTAACAAAGGCTTACCTCAATTTTCTGGTCTAAATGTTCCACTAAACGACAAGTATGTGGCGCAGGTTCCAGGTTGAGAAAATGACCCGCTTAAGAGTAGTTGAATTGAAGGACTGTTCAACGCCGGTAGAGGTGAACCCAGCTGAGTGCTGAATAGAAAACCTTGTACCATAGTTACATACTTTTATTTTCTTTGTTGTCTCAAACTAATATGTGGACCAGACATGAAACAGAGTCTTACCCCTTAGAGCAATACCATATACTATTATCATATGGACAAGCCTATTGTTGATTAAATAAAGTTGTGAATATAGCCGTGAATAAGAAACTTAGCATTCTTCTGAATAGATGGTATTCACTCCTCCGTATCACTGAATAGGGCATATACATGGATCCCATTGAAACAATGGATACTATAGACAACAACTAGAGATCTAGAATAGCCTTTACAAATGTTCAGGTAAATATTGTGGTGTATATATTGAGCTTCATATATATAGAAGAGTATTGGGAAGACACGAATATTTCAGGAACATCATCTCCATCCACCCTATCTTATCAACCATCGTACTCGAATCTTAGCTTCGCTATCTACCTTCACGGGGATCTGCATTCTCTCCTCGCACAAAAAGTCGCCGGCGTCTTTGTTCTGTGCAGTTGACCATGAAGCTATCGTTAAAAATTCCCATCATGTTGAGTCCAGAGTGAGATACTGAGTATACCAATAAAGATGGTCTAATATACTAACCCAAGTAGTAAGAGACTCCCTTGTGAAGATATCGAGAAGCTCAATCCCTTCTACGAAGAATATAAAGCTTTCTGGAACATGGCTTCGGATACCACAAATAGCACACCTTCCTCGAATGCGTCAACATCCTCTTCGCGATCCATTGATTCTACATCAGAGAACGATCAGTCTCCCCGCACTCCAGAGCTTCCGTCAGCTCCTCTGGTAGGTGAGGTTCAACCATGCGTCGACGTTTCAGCAGCCGAAAGATTCCACATGGCTATTCATGATGGACATCAGTGCAAACCAACCTACAACACAGCCCACGAATGCATCGCCAGCCAGGCTGCAATCTTGGACTATGATAACCCTCACGAACAATTGGCGCCCCTCAAGACATCCAACAAGTTATGCGAGCGTAATTTGCCAGAACTTTATCTTGTCGACAACCCGCGTGTCCGGGTACGGGATTCACACAAAAAGCTTTTCGGGGTAGACGGGTTGCTTGGATGCACGGCAAACTTGAAAGATCTGCCGATCGAGATGCACAAGACCAAGGTTCTCAAGGACCTGAGAAAGAAAATGAAGCAACATGTGGATGGTTTTGTGGGTGTCTTTGTCATTTTGTTGAACTTGTTTTGCCTTCTAACACTCGGACTAGACTGATGCGGCGAAGACTTATCGATACCGGATACATCAACTTCAGACATTCGGTCATGAGAGTCTGAAAGTTTCACCACAAACGATCGTCCCCATCTCACTTAATCCTCCCTTACAAGCAATGTTGTATTCTGAGCTCGAGGTTATGATCTGTGTCAGTGCGAATGCATTCCTTGTCCAACAAAATAGGGAAGGGCGACTTTCGGAAAGAACGGTCAAGAAAGTCGGCATTTTCTGGGTATCCAAGAACAGGCCTCAAGTGACTGAGTTTCAGTATGACCAAGCCACTCAACTCCGCCTGATCTCACAGAACATCCGAACGCTAGGATTCCACGGACCAAGCTCAACTAATCCCGTCCTTCTGCACTCCAACCTTCATAACTGGAAAGCAATCGTCAAGGAGATGAGCGTCCGCACTTTTTGTGCTCCTGACAGTGTGGTCCGTAAGCATTTGCATGACGCCCATAAGCTCCTCGGCATGTTGGGCGCGCCCGATGCCACCTTAATGGTGCTTCAGAAACTTCAAGAGCGAACTGTATCGTTGATGAAGCAACATCTTCAAAGAAGCGGTCATGGTGAGAGAGATGACAGCACAGTTTCAAGTCGAGGCAATGGCCCCACGCAAGGACGATAGGTTTGGGTGGATGCTAGTAAAGTGGAGCGTGGAGCTAGACAGCGGAAGGGCTTTCATTTCATAGCCACTCATGTAATTCGAATTATCCCCTAGTACTGTTTTAGTTAAGCTTCTTTGGTCGAGAGAAAGCCGCGGCACAGATTGTGTTCGGCTTTGGCATGGTAACCGATGCTCAGTCTTTCTTCACCCTGTAATTTAATTGCGGTCATTTTTTAGCACATCACCAGTATAGCCGTTTTGTACAATGGGATATATCTTTATATTTCTTTATCGAGTGCAGAGGTCACTCTAACTCGCACGAAGAGTCCATAGATAGTGATGCAAGACAGCCGACGACGTGTCTTTTTGTGTCCCTTTATTTTAGGCCAACAAATTCCTGCGGGAAGCAAAGGCACGTGGACCGACGTCATAGGCCCAGACGCGGACTCTCAAGAAAGCACAGCTGGCCAAACATGGACGCCTGTCGCCCTGTAACAGCAAAAGGGACCGCAATCTGTCCCGGTTACAATGCTGGCCTCGCCGTACTCACTAATCATATCAGAGCCTATCTTTTTCTCGCATGAACGCTAATCTATTAAGAAAGCTATCATTTATCTCCGATCCTCCCCTTGCTGATGCGCAACCTTAGAGACTACTAATCACTGCATGTTTGGACAATGCTAGTCCTGCGCTGATAGATTTTACTCTCACGCTCTATTTTGTTGCGAAAGAGCTCAAGGCATCAAACGTACCCAGTCTTTTACAGAGTGTCCATCATGATCGGCCCTATCCATACTTACGGCCCGACATGTCTTCTAACAGAAGACGATCCTGACCTTTCTACGTGGCATTCTTTAGGCGAACCACCGAAAATTCGGCCTCAATTTTATTATGTTTCCTCGCTGCCGATCGATGATCCGTTGACTGCTTTGCCACCTCCATCCAGTGGTCAAGGGCCGAGTAGCGAAAGGGCTCCACCCCAACCTTTTTCGGCCAAAGATAATCTTGCGCTGGAAGACGCATGGCTTTCCATATTACAGACTGGGAAGCAGGAGAAAAAATATACGCGTGGAGGTCCATCGTCCGTTTGGAACTCGGCAATAACAGTGCCTGGGAAGGGGGTTGTTCCAGATACAGATCGCAGAAGGAAAGCGGCGAGTCATGGAGATATAAGCTGGGCTGGAAGCCACCGAAGCCAACCAAGCACGCCCAACAGTTCCTTGGATGATGACGTGAGTTGCAGTCCAGAAGCGCGCGTCAAAGAATTCGGAGATAAGACTCGTATGCGCTATACATCAGACCGGGGTATAGGTGAGAGCGATAGATCCGGCATTCTTAATTATCGAAAGAGGGAGTCATCCCCCAGCTTCAGCCCAAAGTCAGCTAGGCGCAGGACTACCGAGTCCCCTCAAAGTGAAGGTGCATTTCTTGAGGCAGTCACAAGCACAAGCTGGCGTGGCCACCCATCTCGTGACAGTACTATCAGTGGCTCTCCCTTCGCAAGGGCACCTCTAAACCAACCTGAAAGCCCGCTAGGGCGCTCGCTGGAATCTATTTCGTCAAAAGATGGAGACCAGGCTCGTCGAGCCGAGCATCAAGGTAACGCGTCTAGTCATGCTACGCAGAAATCGTCCGGTTTAAGAACGAGCGTAGATCAAGTACAAGCCGCAGAGGCCTCTCTGGATGACGCTGAAAGCTCCACTGAAAGTCAAGAAGCGCAGCTAAAGATACCTGTGGGTGTATCCCGACTTCATCTCGTCGAATTGCCAAACCTAAAGGTATGCGCTATGTACTTCAATACCCTATCTTCAACTTCTCGTTAAACTTAATAGATGAAACCTATATACTGGAGCCCCCTGCATGATATTTCAAGTGTTCTCCGAGCAACATGGTTTTACAAAAACACTATGCTACCTGTTGAAACAGAACTTGCCAACAAACTCGAGGATGGCTACAGATATCTGAAACCATGGACAGAGACATGGCAAGATGAGCTCAATAGTTGCGTGGAAAATGGTGCGGACGCTGAAATGAAGATTGTACACAGACTGTGGGCGAAAGATGACACAAAACGTAACAGCTCAATTACAAAAACGCATGATCATGAAACTTCAAGTCCTATTCTTGGCGGATCAGAGAGACTTGCAACCCCCTATCCTGGTATCGTTTCTCCTGATGAGAGTCGGGCTGCCGGTGGAACAGCTGCTCAATCAGAAGCTATCAAGCAATATACGAATTCCAGTGTAATTTATGTTGATGGGAGAGATGCACAGATTCTCCGACCCAGCTTATTGCCGTCAGTATCGAGAGGAAGGAGACCACTCAGTGCAATCCGTAAAGGGCGACAAATCGGTATACCTGTTATTCGTGGCTTCAGTCGGCGATTATGGGACCAGCTACATCCATCCAAGCCGAACCCTGTTGACGTCAGGAACTACCTCCGAAGCACTCAGTCGCGCACTATGTCCACGGCAAGTGGTGGCAGGCAGATTTGCTATGCTTGTGCCATAGAAGAGCTACGTCCTACACCGACCGATCTGGTATTTGTCATCCACGGCATAGGCCAAAAGCTGTCGGAGCGTATGGAAAGCTTTCATTTCACGCATGCCATTAACGCCTTTCGCAGGAATATCAATATGGAGCTAAACAGCGAGCCGGTGTGGCCCCATGTACGCCAGGGTCATGGAGGTATCATGGTTCTCCCTGTAAATTGGCGTTCAACTTTATCCTTGGAAGACGCCAATTTCGACTCCCAGGGAGTCGAGGATCCAACCAGCAATAAATTCACTCTTCATGACATTACCCCAGACACTATACCTGCTGTTAGGTCATTGATAAGTGATGTTATGTTGGATATCCCTTACTATATGTCACATCATAAGCCAAAGATGATCCAGGCAGTTGTCAAAGAAGCTAATCGCATCTATCGACTTTGGTGCAAGAATAATCCCGGATTTCAGCAGAATGGCCGTGTACATTTACTTGCACACTCCCTTGGAAGCGCAATGGCTTTGGATGTACTCAGTCATCAACCCACACATGTACCAGATTTCGATTTCCCTAAAACGAGCATTCATGAAGACATCTTCGAGTTTGATACCAAGAACCTATTCCTTTGTGGAAGTCCAGCCGGATTCTTCTTACTTCTCAATAAGGCGAACCTTCTGCCGCGGCGAGGCAGGGATAAGCCGGGCTGCGAAGGCGATGACCTAGTGCGTGGCGTGGCAGGAGAAGCAGACACATATGGGTGTTTGGCTGTAGATAACCTCTATAACATCATGCACACGACAGATCCGATCGCATACCGTGTGAACGCCGCCGTTGACAGTGATTTAGCCAGCTCACTTAAAAATACATCTATTCCAAGCACGTCAGCATCTTTCTTGAAATCATTTGGCAGCGTCTTTCGCTGGAGTTCAGCTCCTTTAATCGCCGCCGCTACCGCAACACCGGCTCGCCCTGCCGCTATTGCGAAGCTCCCCTCCAATGTCGAGCTCGAAACCCACGACTTCACTCGCGAGGAGATTGCAGAAAAACGCATGCTGCTTCTTAACGACAACGGCCAAATAGACTACTACATTTCCGGCGGCGGCGGGCCCCTAAATATCCAATACCTGAACATGCTCAGTGCCCATAGCAGCTACTGGACCCTTTCGGATTTCGTGCGCTTCCTTGTTATAGAAATTGCCCGCAAGCAAGGTAAAGATTATGCGATCCCTGCGTTCCGGGCTGAGAAGAAAAAAGGTTGGAAAGTCCATAAAGGCTGATTGCTAGGATGGGCTTGCTTGCTTGATTGTTGCTACTTCTATCTATTCACATATCTTTGGCGGTTAGGGTGTTATTTGGTGTGCAATGTCTTGTTCGAGAGCGTGGAATAGTTCGGATATTTTCAAAAAAGAAAAATTTTTTTTGGCTTTCTCTTTCTCTCTTTTTTCCCTTTCTCACAGACATATTCTTCATATCATAGTCATTCTATAGGTAGCCATGATTTGGAATGAACTATATTGAGTATATTCAACCCACTTCCACCACGGCTCGACTCTCACTGCAGGTTAATGAACGGGTGTGAAGCAGGCAACCTGGATCGATCTATTATTATAAACACCTGAGTGGCTGACTTGCTGACTTGACCAGCTAGTCCGGAAAGCCTTCACTGGTGACTTAGTGCCTCCACATCTACTGCATCAACTCTAGGATAAGGTTACTCTATCACAAATTTCTAAACCAGCCTCGCTGCAATAGGGGGTTCGGTCCTATTGTGGGATAGGTTTGACCGCAAGGGTTGCTGGCCATATCAATATCAGGTTACAAGGCAAGTGGCGATGATTCGGTTCACTTGCTATAAACCTGTTTTTCCCAGCCGCTAATGCTCTCCGAGGAAGTTGTGTCTATTGCCCAATAATATGGTGGCGATACTCGTTGGAAGATCTTTCAGAGAGCACATCTCAACAGAATGACTCTTGTTGTCTATGAATCATCTACACTTACGATGATTTCGCATGATCGGGGGACTTTGGAGAGGTTGCGAGATCGGGCTGCGCGGGAGATTCGGACTAGTTGGGATTTTTGGTCTGTTGTTGATGAGGATGACTACTGCAAGGAGCTTGATTCTGAGGGGTATCGGTTGAGGTGGGTTGTTGAGCGGTTATGAGGATTTGCTAGGGGATGTTTTTGATGAGCCAATATCCTTTGTTTAGAGCTTCAAATGGTGTTCAATATAATCAGAAATGAGCTTAGGATAGTAGAGTTCATATATCATACCAGGGAACATAAAACGGGATGGATCCAGATTTGTTGGAGTATGGCACCTCGAGCACAGCAACAACTACTATTTAAATCATGACTAAGAATTACTCAACTGCCACAACAGGCCCCAGCATCAATGCCTCTATCAAAGCACCCTTCTCAATTTTACCACTCCCCGGTCGAAGCACTAAGAGTGCGTTTGCGCTCGCCAGGCTTCCTACCCTAGAGCTCCGCTGCCCGACTCCTGTCAAATCCGTGCTAGAAGCGTACAATCGGCCGTCAGACCGAGATGCAGTTACAATTGCCCGGTGGTATTCTGTACGCTTGGGGTCCAGTGGAAACGCATGTGCCAAGCTAACTGACACGAGAGGTAATCCAAGCGCCGAAGATACCCCAGGTGCAGTTTGCTTTTCGCTCATTCCCACCAACTTGTGGAGGGACGGGAGCACGAATAAGTTAAGCGTCACTAGTGCGGAAGCAGGGTTTCCGGGTAGTGAGAAGATAAGCTTAGTCTCGCGTTCTTGCTGGGCTTGTTGGATTGACGTTGAGGGTTTGAATGGAACCGTGGCAAATGTAGTTGGTTTGCCTGGTTTCATGGACACGCGGCCGAAATGGATCGTGCCGCCTAATGAGCGCTCAATCGTTGGTTTCAGCAGGTCAAGTTCGCCCATTGATACACCGCCAGTGGTGATGATTACATCCACGCTAGTTTTAGCTTTTCCCACTCCTCGGAGGGCATCTCGAAGGCTCCGTTCAATTTCGCCTACTGGCGTATCGCGAGCAATGCCTAAATCGACGGTAGGGAAGCCCCAGGAAGCCAGGCACGATAGCAGAGAGGGACGGTTGGAGTCTCGAATTTGTCCGCCGTGAAGCTGTCTCGGGTCGTCATGCTCGACGAGTTCATCTCCTGTACTTAAGACTCCCACACATGGTTTCTTAAAAACTTTTACAGTCTTTGTTCCTGATGCTGCTAGAAGGCCGATTTCACCCCCGACAGATGTAATCAAGTCTCCCTTTTGAAGGATTCTTGATCCCAACGCAATATCACTTCCTGGTTCACGGACATTCTCGTTTGGTTTGATATCGCCTGTTAATATCTCTACAGTTGCTTCCTCTTCACCGTCAGGGGTAGAGGAAGCTAGTACAGTGTCCTCAACCATAACAACAGCATTAGCATTTGACGGAAGAGCGGCTCCTGTGGTTATTCTGGCAATAGTACCGGGTTCAAGAGCTGGTAATGTCCCTCCCAGGTTGGCGTGAGATATAGATGCCACCGGGAAAACACCTTTTGTGCTTGGTCCAATCTCTGCGGATTCGGGTGCAATCACGGCGTACCCATCCACAATGCTCGCTCGGTAAGCTGGAACAGCTTCTGCAGCATAAACATCGTCGGCAATGACCGAGCCGACCAAGGCAGTGGTTACAGGAACTTCAACAACCGCCGGATTAGGGGTGTGTTGGCTGATTAGTTTGAGCGCTTCGTCGACTGAGAGCATCGGATACGGAGATTCGCGGTACCGTCGATTTGGTCCTGCATTCAGATCGTTCGATTGCGGCCTCTCTGATAATGACGTATGCGCCTTTGGAACAACATGTCCATGTCCATGGGAATGATCGTGGTGGTGATGATGATGATGATGGCGATGGTCGTGTTTGTGTTCCGCTTTGCCTGCTGGTTGATGACTCCCCGATGAGACACCTGCTTCAGCTTCCAGCTTCTTGACGCCACCTGCATGAAGAGCTCTCGAGTTAGCGCCAGCTGCTTGGGTACATGCATGCGGCAGAAGCTTGAGGACTGCTTCAAGGTTCTCTTTAGCCCCTTTTGGAGAACCCGGCAAGGTAATGATAAGTGTTTTGTTTCTAACACCTGCAACAGGCCGAGCCATCATCGCGACTGAGTTGCTTGTCAGTGAGCATCCAAGCAAACACACCATGTACAGTTTAACTTACAAGGTGTGACTCTTAAAGAAGCAGCAATCATGCCATGTCTTATTCCATCAGTAACTAGTCATTTTCTATAGTCTAAGAGACACAATGGTTGCATAACTCACATTAAACCAGGGGCATGACGATGGATCAGAGGTGAGACAGCCTATGCAAGTCTTTCAGTAGAGAACAAACGGCCCTCCGCGGATTCAACGAACCTCAGGCGTATTATCCTTAATCGCAAAGCCTGTACCACCACTCAAAAGGATAAGATTCACCCAATTTTGCCCCTCAGACCAGTCACAAACGGTTCGCTGGATATTGAGCACACTATCAGGCACGATCTTAGTGACCGGTCGATCCCAAGTATTCGACCCCTCCGCGGAGAACAGCGTTGAGAGAGTGTCAGCTACTCTGTCTGTAGAGGGATCCTGGGAGGCAGTATCCGAAACGATCAAAATCGCTGCTTTGAGTTTGTTATCTGCCATCTTCGATGCTATCTTGTTCGTTGGGAATGTTTGTCGGGATGTGGGGAATCAGTCATTGGGATTTCGGAGATATAAATGCCTAAACCCCGTGGAAGTAAAGTAAGTTAGCGGCTACCAAGCATGGAAAGCTATTTACAATAATACGATCATCATCATTATCAGTAAGCACCTTCAGGTAATACTGTGGTCCTTTAGTCAGAGTATTAGGCACAATAAAAGCAAGCTATTGCATTTATATTTTAGACACTTTAACTACTTCCCGACGCCTGCTACTATACATCACCTCAGACATCATGGCAAACCAGCAGGTCAATCAATGCTATTCACGCATACCCAAAGACTCTACAGTCGCATCGGATCCATACGCCTTAATGCAGTATATAAGAGAACACTAGAAAAAAGTGAAGCTGTAACATAGAAGTCATACAATGTTTCCTACCCCCGACTCGCATGGTCTTTTCTCGGAGAAGACACCCTCTTCGATACTTATGCAGCCCCGAACTCAAGAGCCTTGCCTGTCACTAGAAGCCCGATGATGAGACCGAACAGACCAAGCACGGAGCTGAAGATCTCAATGACAAGGATCTTCACAAATCTGCAACAATATTAGCTCACTTGCCGTTCGGAAGAATATAGAAGGGCGGACGAACAAGGTTCCATCAGCAGCATCGGCGAGAGCTGCACTGCTTCCATTGATACCGACAGAGATACCGCAAATCAAATTGCACATGCCCACAGTGATGCCACCCCAGAAGAGTGCGTATCCAGTGTATTGGTTGCTGCCGGAGAATATTTCGTCATCGCCGACGATGTTAAGCTTGGAAGAGAAAACTATGGCCATGATAACACCGTAGATAGCCACAACTTCACAAAAGATGATAGAGATCAAGTTCTTCGTCCGGATTCTTGGTGCTCTCACACCTCCGCCGACAATCGAGGAGCCCGTTAGGAAGATACCCCTGGATGGTCGACCGTAAGAAATTAAACAACGATTGGTATGGTTTCAATAGTGGGAACGTACCATGCCGCTCCGACAACTGATAATCCTATGCACATTGCGATACCTATGTTTGCCCATGCATATGGAGATACGGACTCGAGGAATCGGCCAACCTAGAATGAGTTAATAAACCTCCCAATGGAGATTCGAGTATTCAAGAGTCTTCCCATACATTAAACTGTTCACCATCCCCGTGAAAAAGCATATCTAACAGTACTAGTTAGCGCATAACATCAACACCCTTGTTTGATGATCTCACTCACACCCTCCGATCACCAGGAGTGACACGGTAGCAGCACCAGCTGGATAGTAGAGACCCATGGTGACCCCCAACTTATGGCACGAGTTTTAAGCTGGAGGAAATGACAGACAAGTTACAGGGTCTTAAGACACCTGACAAAAACTCGCGGATGTAGAAGGAATGCGGTGGAGCGGAGCTCTTGTCCAGATCATTACTCCGGAACACCTGCGCCTGCGATGATGGTGATGGGTCGGGCCGGCTTTAATCCGTCGGGAGGCGGTCGGAGTTTATTGCTGGCCTGTCAGTCCATAACATTTACTTACCGTACACTGTACAGCTCAGTTTACCCATATTGATCCATGGGTTGAGTTGATTTCACTCCCAATCGCCCATTTGAATAACTCCCGCGCCTCATCTGGTCGCATTCCGTGTCTGGTCTCCAACCATACCCCCATTCTATGTTCCTCTGTCTTTTTACCCCTTTGTGCACCCTAGCACGCCTTAATTATAGATTAATCTGTGAACTTCTCTCCGCTACCCCTGATCCTACCATTACAATCCACAAGTCCTCTAGTCACAATGGCATCCACTTCCGCAGTAGGGTCGTATTCGAACCCGTTGAAGAAGTTCAAGTATGTTTCTTCATACTGAACCCCCGCCCTAGTTCAATCAATCGCTGACCGGATCGCAGGCTGGTGTTTTTGGGAGAGCAAAGCGGTATGGATACCACGTTCCATCTTCCACTGAATTTCGAGCCCTGTTCATGTTCTGACCCGGAGCGCAGTTGGCAAGACGTCATTGATTACAAGATTCATGTACGATTCATTTGACAACACATATCAAGCGACCATTGGTATCGACTTTCTGTCCAAGGTATATCTCACCGCAACTAGCCAATCTTTCGGTTCTTGGGCCCCGCTCCTTACGCACTCCCATCTCTAGCATCGGTATTAACTCACGTGCCTTCCAGACTATGTACCTAGAAGACAGAACTGTTCGACTTCAGCTTTGGGATACGGCCGGTCAAGAGCGATTTCGATCATTGATCCCCTCTTACATTCGGGACTCTAGCGTTGCTGTTGTTGTTTACGATATATCAAATGCCAAATCCTTCCAAAACACTCGGAAATGGATCGACGACGTACGGGGGGAGCGTGGCAGTGACGTTATTATTGTTCTGGTTGGCAACAAGACGGATCTCAACGATAAGCGCGAGGTCACAACTGCGCAGGGTGAAGAGGAGGCAAAGAAGAACGGATTGATGTTTATCGAGACTAGCGCTAAGGTCGGCCACAACGTAAAGCAACTTTTCCGGCGGATAGCCCAAGCCCTGCCGGGCATGGAGGGCGAAGGGAGCAGAGGAGAAAGTCAAGGTCTGTTTTCCTCTAAGATACAATTTGGATATCCGAGTACTGATTCGCTTCCATAGTGATTGATGTGAACATCACCCCTAAAGAGACCACGAGCAATGACGGATGCGCCTGTTGAATATTGTAATGTACTACTTGGTCGACAATTCTGATTGTGTTCCCCTACTTGTTCCCTCAATCTCAACGATGAGGTTTGAGATTGTCAATAATGCTGTGTCATTCTTAATCTGTACATTTTCTTCTTACTTCTCAAGTGAATAGCGTGTTTAGATTGAAGCCTTTCCTTTTCTTCTTACGGTCGTCTGGTGCTACAAAGGAGAATTTGGCGTTCTATTTGCTGCATCATATCGGCATGTCGTTGCTTACTCGCCGGGATTTCTGCAATGTCTCTTTCACTTCAACGGTTCAGGTTTGAGGCTATTACACTAAGATCCCACGGTCTTATTGCAATATTTTGGACAACATCTGCCATGCATATATAGCTTCACAGTCATATACATCAGTCACAGCTGTATAGAAGGCAGAAGGGGTGTTACAGTACCTGGAACACAGTCAAACGAAACTTTGATTCAGAGAAGCATAGCCAAGGCAGTCATATTCGGAACCGTCTAGTAGTAATACTCCCCTTCGGTTTGCTTTTCACGCTAACATTGGGGTTGTCGTACTCGTATCGACTGATGCGATATGTTGACTGCCTATTCTAGTTTGTTAAAGAGGACCCATCGACGAAGGGTCGACCCGCTGATTCAGGAGGCACTAGGATGAACTTGCTAGTCTGTTAAGATGATCTTTTCTAGATTAATTAAGCGTGAGCATTGCCCCTACTACTATATAAACTACTACTTATTTTATGGAGTATTCAAATCGCAATTGAACATCTCAAGCGTGCATTACACCCATTTCATTGGATGTAACTCATGTGCCCGAACGTCATTAATAGGCCGTCCATTTCTTGGCAGTTAAAGCGGCGAAAAGAGCAGCGATCGGCAGCGGATCAACCGGAAAATCGCGCCCCTGTGTAACAATACACATGGGACAATCCTGACCACTCGGTCACCCACCAACCGCTGACCTCTTTTCTCCCTTTCTTCTCTTCTGCACATATCGGCTTCCATTCCTTTTCCCTTTTCTGCTGTTCCCCCTCATTTCTTGTGCCACGACCACAGAGTCCATCGGCGAATTCAAAGATGGGTTTATCAACCCGTTTTCTCCGCATCCCGCGGCCAGAGGTATGTCAGAAATTAAAATTTGTGATAAGGCCTTCCCTTTTCGTCACTAGAGTCGTTCGATGATGCTAAGAATGAACCCCGGAGTGCAACAGACATTCCTCTATGTCATGAGCTTGCGGACCGGCGCTTCCTTAATCACTCTATCCTTGCTTCTCAACAAAATTAGCGGTCTTTATGGCTTGCTCGCCCTGTTGACCGGCTACCACCTTTCGCCCGTACAGCTTTCTATGTACCTGTACTCCCTAGTCGCTCTTGGTGTCGCAACACTGCTTTTCCCACATATCCGGAAACAGTCCCCTTTGCAGTGTCTCGCTCTCGCCTGGCTTTACGTCTTTGACAGCCTCATCAATGCCGCCTATACCGCCGCCTTTGGTGTAACATGGTTCCTCGTCGTCTCGCAAGGTTACGATAATGGAAAGACGTCTGGACCAGGAAGTGAGACGATCGCTCAGACCGCTGGCTTTACAAACCCAAAGTACAATTCATACGATCCATCCTCCCCCCAGGGCAAACATTATGCCAGAAGCTCTGATGGCCTGAGCAATGCGGTTACCCAACCAGAAAGCTTCCAAAGCATTGTCTTCATCTGCTCGCTTTGGATCATCCGCGCTTATTTCGTTTTCGTCATGCTAGCCTTCGCTCGCCAGTCTCTTCGCCTTTACATTGCTTTGCCTCGTCACATCCAACTCCCGACACATAGCCGCAACACCTCCGTCGCCAGTGTGGCTAGCGTTGCTGATATCGACAAAGAGCCGTTTTCGCCTTTCTCTCCTGATGGCCAAGGATGGCAGGGAAAGCTTGGCCGCGCCATGGTTAGCATTGGTCGCAACTACTGGCTAGGCGAAGATGAAGATGGTAACTGGATGGACACCATGGGCCGTCGGTTCCGCGCGCGTGGTGAGAGCAGCGAGCTTCCTGGTCCGCTTGAAAGGGAGAGGAGACGTCGATCTGGAACGGGACCTCCGCAACCTTCTCAATCGGCTGTCCAGGCTGCTGCTTTGCAACAACCGATTTATGAGGTTCCAGGTATGAACGTCAAGATGCAAGACTGGAGCGAAACCAGGTAGAGACGGGCGATCTGAAGTCGATTGATTTGCTCTAAGTCACCCTTCAAAATTGGCAATCGATTTCAAAAAAGGAATTCGCATATTATCTCGATTCCCACAGCCGTGGGATCTCTTGGTAAACTGATGCAGGAGCAAAGTGAATCCTCTTCTGCTTTCTGTGAATGTCTATGGCATCCACGACGAGGTTCTAATGTCACAGCCTCCTCTTACCTGGTCTACAGTATATTACTAATTCTCTTCACTTTAAAAGGCACGGTAATTTACGACCCCTTGTCTCAAGTCATATGGGTGAGAGGATCTAATACCTTGCAACGAGCTCTTATTCCTATACGGAGTGAACTTGTGGGATAGCTTTGGGTTTTGGTTTGCGCAGGGATGCGCTTGGCCAATAGAACCAGTTTTCTTGCGTGATGTAAGTGAACGTGTTTGTTTGACTGAAGGGAGGGAATTATGGGTTTCGAAGTTGTGGTCCCCCGCCGTCTGGGACTTGTACATTGATATCAATACGGGCTTGGCTTCATCTTTGGCGTCTTGAGGGATCAATTCCACGCACTATATCAGGGATTCACATGTTCTTACTATGTTTGAGAAAAGATAGTCGCAACGCAGAATATATATATTTATATAGTACTCAGTTGTATGCCACGCGCATATATACACCACCGCGCAGTATCTCCCCTTTTTTTTTTTTTTTTTTTTCTAATTTCCTTGTTCACCTTCGTCTATTTGGGTAGTATAAAGAAATTACACGTCATATGGTAGTACTACATGTGTTCAGTGCTGACGACATGGGACCACGCCTCTCTCGCCCGAGAGTAAGTTACCTACCTAATGAGGACATCAAATCCAGACTCGGAAGCATTGTTGAAACCCGAGTGACCAAATACCGACCATCTACTAGATACCTGCAAAAGGGACAGTCAACATGTTTTTGCACTAAGCTATTCTATACTACACGTTGTTTGTCCAATTAGATCGGTTCTAAATTCATTCTAAAACTAGGCGTCTTCCACGTTCAATAACACCTCATGAGATCTCGAGGAGAAACCATGGACCAATCAACGTTTTGCCGAAGCAAAGCCCGCTGAAGAACTGACGTGCTCGACCTGCGGTCACGGGTTTCAAGCACTTGCCCCGATTAGGAGTGTTTGCACCCATTGGCCGCTACCGTTTGCATCGATGTCGTGATCGCAGTCCAATTAAATCGTTGCTGATCCAACCCCGATGGCGGAGATAGTCTATGGGGAACAATTTCACTGCTTGAATTTTGTAGGAAATCTTTAAGATAAACGGGAAAGAGTCAGCCTAAATTTTTATGTCTTTTGAGTCCGTCACTTTCTCTTCCCTTTTCTCCCTATTCCTTCATCTATAGAGCTCAATTTGAGTGTGGGGTCACCATATGCGGTGATATCTACTTCTCTATATACCCTTAGTTTCATCCCACCTCTGCGCTTTACATAGCGCAACCGGCAATCGCCAATATGGCACCTATTTCAACAGCCGGAGAGGCAGGTATGTTTGCAAATGGTTTCCTGAATTGATCTTAAAATTTAGTCTTTTCTGTTTCAATTGTGTGCCAACTAGCTGGTGATGTGGTGCTAACCTTCCCCTCAGTGGCGAGAGTCGCCTATCTTACCAGCGACGTCGTTGTCTCCGTTCAGCCATCCCTGCAGTCCGAGTCTTTGTTTAGCAAGTCTCTCAAGTCCCTCAAGGAAGAAAAGACACATAGCATTCTGCCTAAGGGCGTACCTGAAGTGAGTCACAGAGTGCGCGGCTCATATAGGCACGGATAAATGATTGACAAATTCTACAGGTAGTATCTGTACGGTACAACGAAGATCCTCTTCTCTCTGCTTTCCATCCTCTGCAGACTGGCAATACGGTTTCCGTTGTCTCTAGCTCATCTGTTCTACTCGCTTCTATCCCTCACCTTTACCGCTTGGCGAACTCTCCCGTTGTCATCCATATCGCCTTGGAACCTTATCCATTCCCAGATTACTCAGTAATCAGCTCGATACGCCAATGTGGCTTCACATTTTTACATTCTGAGACCATTCAGGAGGCACAGGATATCGCTATCACTGCCCATGCTTTGGCTCGCAAGTCTGGAAAGGGTGTAATTCATTTCTTTGACCCTGCCAATTCTGCCCGCGATGAACCTATCGCAGAGGAGGATGTGAGCGTCATCCGGAGTGTTCTGAACTTGGGTGGACATGCTGCTACCCATTCTGCTGAACTCGGTCAAACGTTGTATACTGATTCCGGACGTATTGCCACCGTGTCCGATGAAGGTGTAGAAGAGACTTCAAGGACCCGTGAGGGCTCTGCTAGTCCCGCACAGCCATCTCAAACACCCTCAAGCGTCAGTGTTGACAATTCTTCCGTCGGCTCCTCAAGGAGAGACAGCAGCGTAGATAGCCGTGCCACCAGCTCCGCTGCCACAACTGTGGATGCTTCTTCTGTCCGGCCGGTTAGCGCCGCAGATATCTTCGAGTGGGCTGCTCAGATTTGGCGCGTTTTGTTGGAGTTGGCCGGACGCAACTACAGGGCGATCGAATACACTGGCCCATCGGATGCCAAGTCTGCCCTCTTTGTCTTTGGATCCACTGGTGTCTTTGTGGATGCACTGTCCAAGGAAGATACCGCTAGGGAGCTTAAGAACATTGGACTTATTACCGCGCGATTGTACCGGCCCTGGGTTGGTGGTCAGATCGTGAACTCCGTCCCATCATCGATTGAAAAGATCGCTGTTCTGGAGCAGGTTCGCAAGACCACGAAATGGGGTCCCTCGTTCATGGATCTCTTGTCGAGTTTGACTCCTACTACTGCTGGCGGATGTACCCCACAGATCGTTGGTTACAGACTTGGATATGTTGAGCCATCTACTGCAATTCAGGCACTCCGCGGTATCATTCAGAACTTGGACTCTCCATCTCCTATCCAGAATCTCGAAGTCGGTAGCTCCAAGGTTCCAACATCTGAGACAGCCCTAGAGCAGCCCCATATTGAAAACGCTTATCTGAAGATCCTGAACCAGCTTTTCGCGGAGCGTTTGCACATTGCCAACCAGCTAGATTCAAAGCATGCTGGTATCTCCTCCACGATTGCAGCCAGCCCAGAGTATGGATTCGGTGCCTTGATTGCTAGAATGGAACACCGTCTCCGTTTTGTGCGGGAAGTTGAAAAAGCTTCGAAGGCTGGCAGCTTCACTACTGATTCCTCTAAGTCTCTGCTGTCAAATTGGGCTCTGAGTGCTGGGGACGCGTCCAAGGCTAACAAACTGGCTCCTGATGTTATTGCTCGTCTATCGGACGACAATTCTGAGTTGGCCAAGCAACTTCTGGCAAACAAGAAGCTGTTTTACGATGAGTCTTTGTGGCTCATCGGCTCGGATGCTTGGGCCTATGATCTTGGTAACTCAGGTGTTCACCACGTTCTTGCCTCCGGTGCCAACGTCAACATGCTCATTATCGATTCTCAGCCTTATTCGGTGCGTGCTGCTACTGATCCCACCCGTAGAAAGAAGGACATTGGCTTGTACGCCATGAACTACGGCAATGCCTACGTTGCCTCTGTTGCTGTCTACAGCTCCTATACCCAGGTTCTCCAAGCCATGACTGAGGCTGAAAAATTCATGGGACCATCCGTTGTTGTTGCATATCTGCCTTATCACCAGGAAAACGACTCTGCCTTGACCGTCCTTCAGGAAACCAAGAATGCTGTCGACCTTGGATATTGGCCCTTGTATCGCTGGAACCCTGGAAACGAAGAGAATGGCGAACCTAAATTTTCCCTGGATTCGGAACGTATTAAGCGTGAACTGGAAGAATTCCTTCGTCGGGACAACCAGCTGAGCCAGCTCATGAACCGTCATCCTAAGTTCTCTTCTGCTCTCTCCGAATCTTACGGTACCGAGATTCGGGCCCTCCAGAAACGCAAGGCTAAGGACTCTTATGAAAAACTTCTTGAAGGTCTTTTCGGCGCACCCTTGACCATTCTTTTCGCATCAGATGGTGGCAATGCTCAGACTCTAGCAAAGCGCCTTGGAAATCGTGGTCGCGCAAGGGGACTCAAGACCATGGTCTTCGCCATGGACGAATACCCGCTTGAGGACTTATCTACCGAAGAAAACGTGGTCTTCGTCACCAGTACTGCTGGTCAGGGAGAGTTCCCCCAGAATGGCCGTGGTCTGTGGGAGTTTGTGAAAAATTCTGGTGATCTGGACTTGTCTACCATCAACTACTCTGTCTTCGGTCTTGGTGACAGCCACTACTGGCCACGTAAGGAGGACAAGATCTACTACAACAAGCCAGCTAAGGACCTTGATGCTCGCATTGCCTTCCTCGGTGGACGCAAGCTCACGGATATTGGTCTTGGTGATGATCAGGATCCAGACGCCTTCCAGACAGGTTACTCTGACTGGGAGCCACGTCTTTGGCAAGTTTTGGGGGTGGACAAGGTCGAGGGTTTGCCTGAGGAGCCCGCGCCGTTGACAAACGAGGATATCAAGATCCAGTCTAACTTCCTTCGTGGTACCATTGCCGAGGGTTTGTTAGACGAGAGCACTGGTGCTATCTCTGCCAGCGACCAACAGTTGACCAAGTTCCACGGCACTTATATGCAGGATGATCGCGATGTCCGCGACGAGCGCAAAGCTCAAGGCCTTGAACCAGCCTACAGCTTCATGATCCGTTGCCGACTTCCTGGCGGTGTCGCTACCCCTACTCAGTGGTTACAAATGGATGCTATCAGCAGCTCACATGGTAATGAAACTATGAAGCTCACCACTCGACAGACCTTCCAGTTTCATGGTGTCATCAAGAAAAATCTCCGGGGTGCAATGCGTGCAATTAACAAGTCGCTCATGACTACCATCGCAGCTTGCGGTGATGTCAACCGTAACGTTATGTGCAGCTCACTCCCAGAGCTTTCTTCCTACCATCGCGAAGCGCACGCCGTCGCACAGAAGATCAGTGACCACCTCCTTCCCTCTACTACAGCCTACCATGAGATTTGGCTGAAGGATGAGGATGACAAGAAGGTTCAAGTCGCAGGAGATGCTGTTGTCGATCACGAGCCTCTTTATGGTCCCACTTATCTTCCCCGTAAGTTCAAAATCACGATTGCCATCCCACCTCACAACGATACCGATGTATATGCACACGATATCGGTTTGATTGCCATCAAGGGATCCGACGGACACTTGGAAGGCTTCAACGTTCTCGCTGGTGGTGGTATGGGTAGCACCCACAACAACAAGAAGACCTATCCTCAGACCGGCCGTATGTTTGGATATGTACCCGCCGATCAGGCTCACATCTTCTGTGAAAAGATCATGCTGGTTCAGCGTGATCACGGCGATCGCAAGAACCGCAAGCATGCTCGTCTGAAGTACACTATCGATGATATGGGTGTTGAGAGCTACAAGGAGAAGGTGGAAGCTCTCATGCCAGACAATTTGAAGTTCGCTGAACCTCGTCCGTTCAAATTTGCTTCGAACGTCGATACCTTCGGCTGGGTGAAGGATGAGAAGGGCCTAAACCACTTCACTTTCTTCATCGAGAACGGACGTATTGAAGATACTGCCGACTTCCAGATGCGTACTGGCTTGCGCGAACTGGCGAAACTTGACAAGGGCGAATTCCGTCTCACCGGTAATCAGCACCTGATTATCTCTAATGTCAAGGATGAGGACCTACCTGCTGTTAAGGAGTTGACGGCTAAGTATAAGCTCGACAATACCTCTTTCAGTGGCATGCGTCTTTCTTCATCCGCTTGCGTCGCTTTCCCGACTTGTGGCCTCGCGATGGCCGAGTCTGAGCGCTATCTGCCAGTTCTCATCTCCAAGCTTGAGTCCACCCTCGAGGAGGTTGGTCTCGCTAGCGACAGCATTGTCATGCGTATGACTGGTTGCCCGAACGGTTGTGCCAGACCCTGGCTCGCCGAAGCTGCCTTCGTCGGTAAAGCGTATGGTGCTTACAACATGTACCTCGGTGGCGGTTACCATGGACAGCGTCTGAACAAGTTGTACCGCTCTTCCATCAAGGAGGATGAGATTCTTGAAATCATGAAGGGCCTACTCAAGCGGTACGCACTCGAACGGAACACTGAGGGCGAAGAGCCTGAGAGGTTCGGAGACTGGTGTATCCGTGCAGGTGTTATCAAAGCAACGACTGATGGACAGAACTTCCATGAAGGTGTAAGTTGACCCTCACTCCGATATCTTTTATGACTCGTATCTAAGAGTATTGCACAGGTTGCTGAAGAAGACGAAGAAGAGGAGTAAAGGATCTAAAACAAAGGGGCGAAAAAAAGAGTAGAACCATTTGGGTTATTTTGAGCTACGCTGCGATTTACTGTCATGACCATCTAAAGTTACGTCACTTGCATTATTTTACGTTACACCTAGAGCAAGGCTTGATCTGTTCAGTTTTGCCTTTTTACTTTCTTCTTTTTGTATATTGTTGCATATGTCTAATTCCCTAAGGTATGGCTTGTGGAATACGGTAGCCCGACTTCATTATCTTGTGCTACGCTGCGAACGTATTATATTGAGTGAAGCAACTGCCATTCTAGTCTTTGCATATAAATGATATGTTAAATTCCTACTATAAAACCTGACTGCCCTCTCACTCTTAACTGAATCATAGGTATGGATAATAGGGAACACAATATTCCGGCACGATTCAACACTTCTTGGTACCGTAATTAAACGAGATCAAGAGGGAAGTATACATAGCAAGAATGGAAGGCGGTGTACAGAGTAACACCAACCTTTCTGCCCTCAGCTTATCAAACGCTTTCGCCGCGATATGGAAAAAAAAGTAAAAACCCGAAAAAGAGGCCGGAGTCAAAAGTATTCAATAGCCCTTTATACCTCACTCCTTCTCAAATCCAAACTAAAGCCGCCTCGGTAATGATACAACCTTGATGACTGACTCCTCCCATCCACAAAAATAACCCAGCCCTCCACAATGGACGCCTCAGACCCCGTCATCGCATCCTACGACGTCTACCTCACAGACTCCGAAATATCTCGCTACGTCCTCCAATACCTGGACCGACTACCGGACTACCCCTATGACGACCGCCACGGGCAGAAACCCACAGGCTTCCGCCTAAAATCGAAAACAGGGCTCGTCGAGGTCGACGTCCCAATCAACACACGCACAAATTACGATGTCAACAAAGGCCTGAAGTACGGAGATGCGCTGAAGAAGAGTCGCAGTGCGCAGGATGGGGGCGCATTTGGTATGGCGGGTGGTTTCAGTGGTGGTACTGCTGGTGGGGGTAAGGTGAAGGTGGAGGCTGGTGGGGATGTGGAAATGGGCGGCACGGGAAATGGAGAGTCGGCTTCTTTATTACGGCTTCAGACGCTTGGTGGTCGTGTTAAGATTCCGGAGGAGGGAGATCCGGTTTATATGTTGGCTGCTTTTCGGGGGAGTGAGTGTTTCTTTCTTGGTCCAATGGAGGAGATTTGGTTGGTGGATGCTAACAAGTGACGGCAGATAATCTTCATCTTTCTCCCGTTTCGGCTGTTGTACAAGTACATCCTCAGCTTCACCATCTCGACGCATTGGATGAGATTCCCGCTAAGGGGAAGGGTAAGCGGAAGGATGAGGATGAGGGGGGTGGTGGAAACGAAGCTCGCGCGATTGATGTAAAGGTTAAAGGGGCCGAAGATGGTGAAGCAGGGGTGATGGCGAGCAATATAGATCTCCTCAAGAAGATGCAGGAAGAGAAATGGGGTACCTACGATTGGGTTGATGCTGAGGTGAGTATTTATGCTTTGTTGTTGCGTTTCTCCATCTTTACGGAGAGCTATGCTAATGCGATTATCTGTAGACTGAGGAGTCATGGCATGTATATGAAAGCTACATGATACATCAAGATTTGGAAAGTCTTCCACAGTTGGAATCAGCTATCAATAGTGAGGACTATCTGGACAAAATGAGTGCACCACGTATAGACCCGGCGAACCCGGAAATGACTGGATGGGCTATGAAGCAGAACCGGATGAAGCAGCGTGGGCGAGACAGTTCTCGGTCTTCCAGAAGCAGTACTACTGAACAAGGATCATAGATTTTCGTATATACTAATAAAAGATTCCCTAAATGAGAATTACTTGGAGATATCCTCAAATTGTACAGCATATGCAGCTGATCGATTGATCGATGGTACGCAGGACAGATAAGATTGATAGTGATACCGTTGTAATTAGGCAAAAGTATAATTCTGCCTCTAGTATAAAGAGAATACAAACAAGTGTTTACCTAGATAGATCAAATCTGATACCCAGATGCCCGTACACACCCATTGAAAAAGGAAATCAGTTTGGAAAGATGAGAAATACTCTGGAAGATATTGACAATTGCCACCCGCGGATCTAGTCTAGAACCTAGACGCGATCCCGCAAATGAGAAAGCCGATACAAAAGCTGACATCTGGTCACGTGAATTCACGTGCCTTATCTCCCCTTTGGGGATTTGAGTATTTTTCCCCCGATTTCTCCCCGTCCTCGAATTGCTGGAATTCGACCTCTTCGCCTTCATTAGAACTTCAACCCGTTCTTTCTTTGCCTTTTCCTATAAGCTGGTGAAGGGCTGCAGGACGGCTTGTCAGCAGATTCCTTCCGCTGACAGGAAGTTCATTGTTTAATTTTTTCATTTCATCTTGCGCATATTCACATACTAATGATTTTGTTCTTGTTGCATATTTTCTTGCCTCTATAATCTTCTCCCTTCTTTACATACCTTCATATTGTATTTTAATTTATTTGATTGCTTCAGCAATATCTCGTGAATCATGTTATCCCGAATTGCTCGTCAGAAAAATGCTGTATCTCATCTCCGGGTCTCCAATGGGCGTTGGGTGTCGCCATCGTTGGCTTCGCTGCGGTTTCACTCCCATCTAGGTCGGCCAAATTCTTTTACCAACGCGTCAACTAATGCCTCCCACGAGCGTCTTCGTCAGCCATCTCTTCAAGCCAACCGGTATCTCGCTACAGCAGCGGACCAGTCCGCAGTTGAACAAGGGTCATATCCTTCCTTTGAAAGTACCTCATACCCCGTCGATCACCAATATAACCAACCAGCGCGAATGGCTTCTCTTTTCCCACCGATTAGAAGGGATCTGGACCCATCGTCTTTGATAATTATAGATGATCTTCTTCAGACCAAGCCGAGAGTACTCAAGAAAGTGAAGGGTATTGGTGGTGATGAAGACGAGATGATGGCAAACTTGGATATCTCTCTGAAAGTTGGCCGAATGGATCGTGCTGCTAGCCTCGTCACCCGACTGGGAGAGTATTATCCGATTGGTTCACCTGAGTACCTGGCTATTCATAACCGCTACCTGGAAGAGATGGTATCGCACATGATAGTAACGAGACAGCACAACTTGGTTCTGCCGTTGCAAAGATGGTTCGAAGTCGATATGGCCTCTGGAGGTGTTCAACCAGATGCCAGAACGTATGCAATCATGATCCGGATGGCACTGCGCATGTTCCATGGCGGCAAACGAGACAGAGCGGTGCGCAGATATTGGGAGTTCGCGAAGACGGCCGGTGTCGAGGAGGAGCTTTTGGCTGTTCCAGTTCTTTCTGAATTGGAGCTCGGTGAACTGTCAGAGGTTGGTCGAATCTTCTAACTCTTATATGAACACACAATCAAACGAAGGGTATCGATGCTAACAATTGCCTCCTACCAGATTTGTTCCTCCGACCTTCGACGAGTCGCGATTGGCAGCATTCACTCCACTATGCCCGATAACCTTACAGACTCGATCTCAGGTGAAGTACCGAATGTTAGGCCTGTTGAACAAAAGGGACTTGGGCTTTCTTCTTTGAAGGATTCTCTCACGATGTTCTCCACTGGCTCTGACGTTTCTTTCCCAACCGATGCCAAATATACCGAGGAGGAAAAGGTGGAATTATATAATCAACTCAGACAACGGCAATTAGAAACGGATTCGATAAAGACTTCGCTTGAACGGTGGCGTCAAGAATTCGACCAAATGCAGAATTCAGGCCTTGACATGACTGGCGGCGGGAAACGACTAGGCACCATCATGAACCAGTGGCACATGGGGCTTGTATCCAGAATCGAAGAGGAACTCAAGCTTGTTGAAGAAGCAGAGGCCAATCCTATCCGAACATTTGAACAGAAAGAACGTTGTGAATACGGAGTTTATCTACGTAGCTTGGACCCGGAAAGACTAGCAGCACTCACTATCCTTGCTGTTATATCCACTTTCAGTCGCGGTGGAATGGAGAAAGGAATAAAGGTTTCTGCAATTGTTACGGGCATTGGAAAAGATCTCCAAGATGAGCTGGTAGCTGAGATGACTCTCAAGAAGCAGCAGTCAGGAACCGATGCTCGCCGCCTGAAGGCGCTGAAAGAAATCCTCGCCGGCCGCAAGCAGAAGGATGGTCGAGTACGTTGGCAGAAGATTGTTCAAGACCTAGAAAGAGCGGATCCCACAGCCATCTGGCCACCTAGAGTGAAGGCCAAAATCGGAGCTGTCTTGATGAGTCTTCTTTTTGAGATTGGGAAAGCCCCTGTCGTAATGGAACATGCTGGCACGAAGAAGAAAACGGTCACCATGCAACCCGCATTTCAACACTCCTATCAGATCACCTGGGGAAGGAAGTCTGGATACATTCATTTGCATCCGGAGATTGTTCAAATTGTTGCTAGAGAGCCCACCGCAGATGTTCTGGGTCGGCAATTACCCATGATCTGTAAACCCAAGCCGTGGGTTAGTGCTAAGGATGGTGGATATTTCATCTATCAGAGCAACATTATACGCACAACACCGGGCGAGACTCTCCAGCCATCATATGTAAAAGCAGCGTTGGAAAACAACGGCCTAGAACAGGTTCGTGAGGGCTTGGATATTTTAGGAAGGACCGGCTGGAAGATTAACCATGATGTTTTTGATGTCATGCTTGAGGCATGGAACTCGGGAGAAGCGATTGCCAGCCTCGCACCCTTGGAGCCTAATTTCCCTCACCCGCCTAAGCCAGCTCCCGAAGAGGGTTATGAAGCGGAGAAGAAATGGGATAACGCTATGCGCGACATCGAAAACAGACGGGCTGGAATGCACTCTAACCGATGCTTTCAGAATTTCCAGCTTGAAGTTGCCCGTGCCTACAGAAACGAGACGTTCTATCTCCCCCACAACATGGATTTTCGTGGTCGTGCCTATCCGCTTCCACCTTATCTCAACCAAATGGGAGCAGACAACGCTAGAGGCCTTCTCCTTTTCAGTGAAGCTAAGCCTCTCGGCGCCAGCGGCCTGAGATGGCTGAAGATTCAGATTGCAAATTTATCAGGCTTCGACAAGGCTAGCCTCTCTGAACGTGAACAATGGACAATGGATCACCTGGATGACATACTTGACTCGGCAAACAACGGTTTACATGGCAAGCGATGGTGGCTCGAAGCGGAGGACCCATGGCAATGCTTGGCCGCCTGCTGTGAGCTGAGAAATGCTTTTCAGCTCCCAGACCCTACTGAATACCCATCTCGCTTACCCATCCATCAAGATGGCTCGTGTAATGGATTGCAGCATTACGCAGCCCTTGGTGGTGATAAAGTAGGTGCTCAGCAGGTGAACTTGGAGCCGTCCGACCGCCCCTCTGATGTGTATACCGGTGTCGCCGAGTTCGTCAAGGAAGCGGTGGCTCGTGAAGCCGCCCAAGGTAATCCCATAGCGAAGGTTCTTAACGGAAAAATAACCCGAAAGATTGTCAAGCAGACTGTCATGACGAACGTCTACGGTGTCACTTTCATGGGAGCTATGAAGCAAGTGCGCAAGCAGCTTGTTGACCATTATCCTGACCTTTCGACTGATGACAAAAAGAATGGTTCGTTATACATTGCTCGGAAGATCTTTGAAGCTCTCGGCTCAATGTTTAACGGAGCGCATGAAATTCAATACTGGCTTGGAGACTGCGCAAGCCGGATCACGCAATCTCTCTCTCCTCAACAGATCGAAGACATCGCAAAAGAAGCTTTGAGCCCTACGAAGTCCGAAGGGCCGGCAAAGAAAACTAACGATCCAGCTCAGAAGTTTAGATCCACCGTGATCTGGACAACTCCTCTGGGTTTGCCTGTTGTCCAGCCCTATCGTGTTCGAAAGTCTCGACGCATCCACACCACTCTTCAAGACCTGAGCATTGTCGATATGGGCTCCGATGATGTCGTGTCTAAGCGCAAGCAACTCCAAGCCTTCCCACCCAACTTCATTCACTCTCTCGACGCCACTCATATGATGCTCTCAGCTATTGCCTGCGACCGGGCTGGTCTTAGCTTCTCGGCTGTCCATGATTCATTCTGGACTCACGCATCCGATGTCGATTCTATGAATCATATTCTCCGAGAAGCTTTCGTTCGCATGCACTCTGACGACGTTGTTAAGCGGCTCGCGGCAGAATTCGATGTTCGTTATGGAAAAAACTTGTTCCTAGCAAAGGTTGACGTCTCCAGCACGGTCGGGAAAGCTATCAGAGCTTACCGCAGACGGGTTAAGCATAAGTCAGCCAAGGTGCAAGAACTTCTGGAGGAGTACAAAAGACAGAAGCTTTTGCAGTCGGACGATCCAGAATTGCAAGTGCAGGGACGCGCCATGGTCACTGCTGCCAGTTTGTTTGAGGAGGCTGGTGGTACTGATGAGGATCTTGCTATCGCGAGCTCGCTCGGTGAGACTGTCGTCGGACATGTTCCGGAGAATCTTGAGGCGGCAGAGCGGAGATCTTCGGGAATGGAAACAGATGCATCGGACCCAGCCATCGAAAGTTTAATGACCGATTTTGATGATGTGCTTGGCCCGAAGTCCAATTCCGGAGATGCCGCTGCCGAGGCAGATCAGGACGATGATGATGTTGCAGGTGGAGAGCCTAAGAAGAAGAAGCGAGCTGCTGCCCACACTTGGCTCTGGCTCCCGTTGCGCTTCCGCAAGGTCCCTCAAAAAGGAGAGTGGGACATTACGCGCATTCGAGACAGCAAATATTTCTTTTCTTAATGAATCCGTCCGTTGGTTAGCCGAGCGGGCCTGACTGGGTCGGGGTTTGAACGCATTGGGTTGGCGTTGGCTTGATTTGGCGCAATCGAATATGAAAAGTAAAATTAGAGGGACGGGATCGTCTATGCCTATTTCCTCGCTCACCACGTTGTCTTTACCCTTGTTTGATCGTGATATTAGTGATATCCCTATTTGTGTCTTTGTCATCTTTACAGCCCCTCTCCATCTCCTGCAGTGTGTAATTATTTTCCCCCATGTTTTCCCCTTTTCTCCTTCGATACAGTGGTTGTTCTACCACTACTACTGGTGATTTTGATGTATTATGTTATACGTGGATAGATCTGGCGTTGGATGCTTTTTCCGGTATAACAAACATGTACAGTACTCAGCCTTTTATGTCTATATGTGGAAAGACTCACAGACGTCAATGTATGTGATCATTGTATATAGAATATGAAAAGAATCATGTGTCTTTGTAATGAACCATTATATTACCCTAACTTATCCAGACAATAATAAACTTCCTGCTCTTTTTCCGGGGATATTTAGGCAAAATGTCGGAAGAGAGGAAATGCGCCAAGACGTGACGAGTGTGTTTCGAGAGCAGATGGAATGTCGCACGTTGCAACTGAGTCCTACTACACAACTATAATACCACCTCTATTACTTTACAGAGACTCCGACAGCCTACAGAGCTGCATCAGACAGGGTTCCTGCACACCCAGCCCTGCGGGGAAATTTCATTACCGGCTTCTGCTCCATCTGTCCGGACGGTCGGAGAATTAATTAAAGGACAAGTTTACCTAACGAGAAGTTGAAGTTGATGAAGAGAGGTGGATCCTAGAATAGTCAAAACATACTAACGCTTGAAGACTTGCCTAAATCCTTAAGTGTTGATATTATCCTGTTAGTTTTTTCTGGTGCCGGGCTTGATATCGATTGTATGGCAGGCAAGTTTGTACGTACTGTATATTGTAGTCCGTATATATGTATGCAGATTATTTTTGCTTTACATAGCTGCAGGTCAGTGTAGCCCCCAGTAGTAATAATTCTATTTATTTGCGCAATCAATATATACTCGGCAAAGAAGTACCTTAGACATGGGGCCGTATGCCGTAGGCAAATAGTCGATGGCATTTAACAATGCCGGCAGTTCCCCACGTTTTTTTTTATAGTTCAATGTATCTATCCTCACTGCATATTACAATGGGTTTGTATTACAGATAATACTACAACAAAAAAATGCCGTAGAAAGGGAGCACTGATTGACCATATGGATAGGATTCCCTCAATCATCTTCTCATCTCTTTCCTCTCTCCACTTTTGACCTGACGATCCGGAAGGTGACCCCGACAAGGCAGCGTCCATCCGAAAGGGACTTTCCCCGCCTTTTTTGTCATTCTCTTCTGTTGCTCGTTTAATTTATGCTTTGGCTGTTCACTCCACACAGCTGACTCTTCTACTTGTGTTCTCCGAGGACAAGAGAAGGGTATGGCAATAGGTGGGATTATTCTCAGAATTTACTAAGCGCTTGTCATTCTCCATTTCTTTTCTTTCTTTCTTTTCTTTCTAACCCTCTCTTCCCCTTCAAAGCTAAAACAGGGTCTCTGGTGGAGATGGGACAAAGTAATTCTTGGCTGTGAGTAGTAGTCATCAATCAATCTCTTCCTCCGCCTTGTGGCCTGACGCCGATGCTCATCCCCATCCACTCGTGACCCTTAGCCTCCGGCTTAGTGGCCTTAACTTGGCCTTAGTGCATTTTCTTCCCCGGCTTTCTGCTGGTTGTCACTCTCGACTTCTGTGGCTTTCTGGGGGGGCGTCAACCCTCTCGTGTCGGTTTGTTGGGTCGCTTCGATGTGACTACGTACGCCGGCCTATAAGGTCTCAATGTAGTCTAACTCCTCGAGCTAAATCCTCCTGACTAGTACCATTTTTTGGCTGGTTCCCCAGGTCTTTAGTCTCCATTCAACTCATCTCCCTCCCGACCCGATTACTTTAGTCGGCAATATGTTCTCTGGCCCTGATCACTGAGCCGATTTTCTCTGCCCACTGACCCGTATTTGGTCTCTTTCTCTTCTTTTTTACTCTTCTCCCTCACCTGTGGTTATTCCTCGCTTCTCTTCAGGTGGTTCACCTGCGCACTATATCTGCGCGATCGACTAGGACCACTCACTCTTCATGATTTTGGGGCCTTAACGGCCCTTCTCCGTCTTCCCTTTTCATTCCCGTTCCCCACATCTGCCAATATTGTCCAACCGCGTCCCTATATGTACCAATAGATCGTCCCATCGCTCCTCTTTCCTGGTGAGAATGTCGATGGCCTCGATTCAGCATTTCACTCGTTCCTTCTCTCCTTTTTCTTCAGGGTCCCAGTCGATCGGAATGGCGCCATCTCAAACGGTCGGGCTGGATACGCTCGCCGAAGGCTCGCAATACGCGCTGGAGCAATTGCAAATGTCGCGAGAAGCCAATGGTACCCGTGCGGTTGACCGCGGCCCTCTCAGAAGCTCAGTATCTAAGCCCCAAGCCCAGCAACTGTACAGCGACGAATCCCCGACCCAAGACATTCCAACTGCAGCCGCCAATTTCAGAAACTCATCGCAACGGGATTCACTCGCAGAGGCTCGCTCTTCGATCCGTAAAAATTCAACGTCCGGTCCCGTCCGCCGAAGAATCAGTCGAGCATGTGATCAGTGTAATCAACTCCGGACGAAATGCGACGGGCAAAACCCATGCGCACATTGCATAGGTAGTGTCTTCCCTGTTTCATTTGATGCGCATTGCACAGAACACTGACAGTATATTGGGCAGAATTTGGTTTGACCTGTGAATATGCTCGAGAACGCAAGAAACGCGGCAAGGCTTCTAAAAAGGACATCGCTGCCGCCGCCGCTGTTAATGGCACCACCGTATCGATATCGAATGGCAATACAACTAATGACCACCACGCTTCGTTAGCAAAACGGCAGACTCCTTCGGATGGTAGATCATCAGAGGTCAGCGGGAGGTACGATCCGACCTTTGATGCCCCTCGAAACCTTACGGCTTCGGGGCAGTCGCAACTAGGGCAGCACTCGGACGTAGCAGGGATAGCAGGGATGCAGGGCTCGCAGCAAGCCCCGCACTCCCAATCATCTCTGGGAGGTGCGATCGAAGCCATGCACTTGAATCATTTTAACACCCTAAATGAGTCCAATCGACCCCATATGCCTGTCCCCGATCTTCGTTCATTACAGATGCTACACCCTTCCGGCGCTAATCCTCGGTCTCCGTCAGCAGTACTGCCCCCTCAAGGGCTGAATGCCGGCTATAACGATGGTGCGTACTCTCTTGTGAACACGCAGGAAGCGAATCACCCATCAATGAATCAATTTCGACTGGGAAACTCTGCCGAAAACCCCCCGGCACCGTTCATGGGCTTATCACCCCCAGCACAATCACCAGGATGGCTATCTCTCCCTTCACCATCCCCTGCGAATTTCGCCTCCTTTAGCATGCCTTCAATTCCTAGCACCTTGCGGTACCCAGTTTTGCAGCCCGTTCTCCCTCATATCGCTTCCATCATTCCTCAGTCATTGGCCTGTGATCTCCTCGACGTCTATTTTACCAGCTTTTCACCCTCTCACCTGTCTCCCCAATCTCCGTATGTGGTTGGGTATATCTTCCGAAAACAGTCGTTCCTCCATCCCACAAAACCTAGGGTGTGTAGCCCAGGTCTATTGGCTAGTATGCTATGGGTCGCCGCTCAAACCAGCGACGCAGCATTTTTGACATCTCCTCCGTCGGCACGCGGCAGAGTTTGCCAAAAGCTCTTGGAGCTCACAATTGGCCTACTACGGCCGCTGATACATGGTCCCGCTCCGGGAGAAACATCCCCCAATTACGCCGCCAACATGGTCATCAACGGTGTCGCTCTAGGTGGTTTTGGGGTCTCCATGGATCAGCTTGGTGCGCAAAGTAGCGCAACTGGTGCCGTGGACGACGTTGCCACGTACGTTCACTTAGCTACGGTAATATCTGCGAGTGAATATAAGGCCGCTAGCATGCGCTGGTGGACAGCGGCTTGGTCTCTCGCTCGTGAATTGAAGCTGGGTCGCGAATTACCACCGAATACCCCCCAACCAAGGCAGGATGGAGAGCCTGAGGAAGACCCAGATGTTGACATGTCAAAGCGTAATCTCCCTCCTCTTATTACATCGATAGGGAACGGCTCTGGCAGCACCGTTCTAAACGTCACCGAAGAGGAACGAGAAGAGCGCCGGCGTCTCTGGTGGTTGCTATACGCGACAGACCGTCACCTATCGCTCTGCTATAACCGCCCCCTGACATTGTTGGACAAGGAATGCGAGGGACTCCTGCAACCGATGAATGATGACTTATGGCAGGCGGGCGATTTTGCCGCTGCCACCTACCGCCAGGTAGGTCCACAAGTAGAATGTACAGGACATAGCATGTTTGGTTTCTTTCTACCATTGATGACGATTTTGGGAGAGATTGTTGATCTCCAACAAGCAAGGGAACATCCCCGATTTGGTCGCGTCTTCCGAAACAGCACTGACTGGGACCACCAAGTGCTAGAAATTAGCCGTCAACTGGATACATATGCTCAGCGTCTAAAGGAATTTGAGGCACGTTACACTAGCAGCCTAACCCTTGGGACAGCGGAAAATGACGCCGCCATGGAAGGGTCCCATCTGGACCATGTGAGTCCATCTGGCCGTTCAACTAGCACGGCCGGATCGCGGGTGAGTGAGTCCATCGTGCACACGAAAATGGTGGTTGCCTACGGAACTCACATTATGCATGTACTACACGTACTGCTGGCGGGCAAATGGGACCCAATCAATCTACTTGAGGATCATGATCTCTGGATCTCCTCGGAGTCTTTCATCGCGGCGATGAGCCATGCCGTTGGCGCTGCCGACGCAGCTGCTGATATTTTGGAATACGACCCCGATCTCAGTTTTATGCCCTTCTTCTTTGGAATCTATCTTTTGCAAGGCAGTTTCCTGCTGCTACTAGCGGCTGACAAGCTGCAGGGTGAGGCCAGCCCCAGTGTAGTGCGCGCATGTGAAACGATTGTTCGGGCACACGAGGCTTGCGTCGTGACATTGAATACTGAGTATCAGGTAAGCCTTGCTCTTCAGCAGTTATGCAGTGATCGACCTTTTTACTAATTACTAATATCGATTTTCTCCTCCAGAGGACATTCCGCAAAGTCATGCGTTCGGCTCTCGCGCAGGTTCGTGGGCGCATACCTGAGGATTTTGGCGAGCAGCAGCAACGCAGACGAGAAGTTCTAGCTCTCTACCGCTGGACCGGTGATGGCAGTGGTCTCGCCTTATGATTGTTGTCACTATGCCATTTCTCAACTTACATCTTTTCCATGTATATGCACAGCAGGCAAATCTTATGATGTGACGCGATTTCATGACACATACTAATTGAAGAGGCCCAAGAGGTCTTGGGTTCCGGAGTTCAGAAAAAGCACACACACACACACACTAGTGTACGGTCTGGAATATTACTTTTTACTTTTCTTATTCATCTACCGATTTGTTACTTCATTGGTCTCATTCACCTCTCGCCACATTCCTTACTCCGTGTCTAGCCCGGCGTGCATCTTATACCGAGCCGGAGTGACGGAATAGGACCTCTTTTGTCAGTGGCATTCAGTCAGCCTTTACCATTTCAGTATATATCTGTCTTTATCCTGGTCCTCTGTCAATAGTTTGTTGATGGTACCTGTACACTACGACCGGTTGTATCGTTTATATTTTTACGCAGTATCTGTAGTAGCATAGTTTTTAGTACATATACCCACAATCCAATAGTCTATAAATGCTAGTCGAAGACGTAAAGTATATATCTTTGACCTAATGTTATATTAAGAGCAATGTGCATTAAAATACTAAGTTACTCTATTAACCTGTTCCTGAAAACCACCGTCTTATAGCCTATTGTCAAGAGTAGCAACTAGGCCGTCGGTGCCCTCCCAGGCCCGCTGCTCCTCGCGCAACTGCTTAAACAATAGCAGCACAATTGCCATCACCGTTACCTCGATCATAAAATGCCATCATCTTGTCGCACTCGAAATAGCAGTATAAATCACGGCCATTGGGATAACGGAGGGCACCTATTCAAAATTGCCGACACTCTGAAGGGCAAGTTTCCATGAGCAGCGTGAAACTTTCTTGCTGAGCTGGTACATCCGTCTAAAATCTGCATTTCGTTTGTTGTTTTGGATATAAGTGATCAGTGGTGTTGGAGCGATATCTTCTTGAAATGAAACCTAGTATGTGGGAACTTAACAAAACTATGACTTCTCGTTGTCTTGAACACTCTGTTCGTGTACACCTGTCACCACAAGCATATCCACATATTAGCGCTTTCATCTAACCAGAAGGGGTGGACGAAGAATTCAAGAAGTCATCGGTAGTTCAAGGTCGACTAAGCATAGCAACTGTATCGGGCGATCCTCGCTGCCTTCAATGGCAGCGTTAACAAAGAGCGTCTGCGTGACTAATTGTATTTCAAGCGGGTCTCCAGAACAATGGCTGGTGGTATAACACAGTCTGTTATCGTCGTTGTCCAATGTCGAGAGCTTCGCCCCGACACTCGACTTCCCATTATCGATATCGGTAAAATACGACGGCTTCTCACTAGCCATCTTCCGCCATGTCACCAGTTCAGCCCCCAAAGCCTCATGGATATGACCGAAACAGTGCATCTGCGGTCGAACATGCGCGACAGTTACAAACAAATGGGGACACCCGGTTCGCTCGCTTGAGTCCCCGTAATCCAGAATACCTTTCGGAGGCCCATGAGTGATTATAACATTGACTGGGTCATCCATCCTCATCGAAAAATCATGTCCCTGTTCTGGGTGATATTGAAAGCCCCAGTCACCCAGCGACGGCGTGTAAGAGCTGGTGTATAAGGTTAGGCCAACGCCATTGTCTAATAAAAAGAGGTGGGTACCCTCGCCTAGGAAAATGATGCTTGCGCTTCGAGCACCATCAAGGAGAGCTCGAGCATCCCCAGGAATACCGTATTCTTTCTGGATTAGTTCGAGTTTGATGTCTACAGATTTGGCTTCGGAGATCTTTCATTGGAAAGATGAGGGGTCTAAGGTGAAGTCATGATTTCCCGCGATGACGAGCTTGAGCGGGTGTTGGTTTCGCTGAGAAGGTTGATGGCATTCTGGTATTCTGATAGCGTTGATTTAGTCGTGAGATCACCGCAGTGAATAGCGACATCTAGATTCTGGTGATGGAGGTATTCGGATGGGAAGGTCATCCCGTGAGTATCGAAATAATGAAAAATCTGGTCCTGGTGCCTGGGGTAATGGAGTGCCTAGTAGGCTTCATAGTTAGTTTTTGAATGAAGGATAATTTGAGTGAGTATTGATCCTGGAGCAAAAAGCATTTTTTTTTTCTGACATCAGGACACTACTCTTGTTGGTGTTTGCAAGCTTGGAGATGGCTAGCAGGTGATCAAGTTGGTTTGGGTCAAATTGAAGTGTTGTAGGTACGATTTGCTCCACAGAAACCGTCAACGGTCAATATCTTCGCGGTCAAATCCTTAGGTATTTTTATGAGTGTATAAAGGTATCCCATAGATTATAGTAGCTGATGGTCGGTCCAATGAGGGATGAGTGGATTATGTTTGCTATGTTTGGGCTAACGTAGCCGTCTCTTAGGTCAGCAGACCCACCCGCCCTTCGGCGTGTTGGTCTGCTTCACCCAAACGATAATTTTCATCTAAACGATAAATTTGAAGCTATTCAAGCTCCTATACAACATCGCCTTGAGTATCTATCCAAAAGGGTAACCTAGGACCTTCCTTATCCACCTGGCTAGCCTCTGTACTAGGCAGATCCCCTATATCCCCCTGTTGTAGTGGTTTATTGTGTCCTAATGTTCACGCTTTCTTGATCCGCCGGAGTTCTTCATGCCTTTCCTCTTCATTTCTGAGCTGAATATGGCGTTTAGCATCATGTACAGTTAAAGGTCCAGTATATTGGATTCTTCTCTGTGATTTCCTTCTGGATTGAGGTTTCCGGTGTTGTAGATGGAGTTGTAGATCATTTCGAAGTTGACCAGCTAATTCAGCTGTTTCTAAAGAGCTTTGAAATACACGATCAAGACGTCGTACAAAGCTTTGATCAAGCTCTGGACTGTTATCAATAAAGTCTTGTACTTTTCCAATACTTCGGCGAAGGCCCCGTATAGTAGATGGAGGTGAGGAACTAGATGGTGGTGGTGGTGGTGTAGTAAAAATCTCAATCTCAGGTGTAGGACTTTTAGCTTTATATAAAGGCTCCATAACCTCTTCAGGATTAAATGGATAGATACCTCGCTTCTTAAAGGCATCTTTAACTGTACGTGATTTGAAGGTTTTTTCACGTACAGCTGGAATCTCTTTTAAGAAGGCAGCTTTATCATCGGTTTCCACACCTAGACCAGCCAGATAGTTATTTCGATCTCGATAGTAGTATTTATATACCTAAAATGGCTGGTTATCAAGCGGCTGGATAATATATATTGTATAAAGAAGAAAACAGTAAGAAATAATATAATTCTGCCTACAGAACTGAAGAAATTTATATATTAGATGAGATCTATAGTCATCAAAGAGTAGTAATCAAGGTTTATTTTTTCGTGTAAGACAGTGTTTTATATAGTGATTAAAGTGACAAATTTAGTCAAGACTAATTAAATCAATAGAATAGTCTTTAGATAATACTGCTATACAATACTCTCTTAAAATATCTAATTTATACCATCGTTCCATATAGATGAGACCTTTAAAAATAAAATAAAGTAATAGAATAAAGTTATCTACAGCAATATACTCAATTACAGAGATTAATTCTTCTATTTCTTTTAATAGATTTTCTCTAGAAGCCTGATCAGGTCTAGTTGTTACTATTTTTTAAAATTTATCTTATTCAATTTAAAAGCCAGTTTCATCAAAGTTGTAGATATTCCGTGGTGAAATCTGTAAAATAAATCTCTTTAAAATATTATACCAGTGTTGAATTTAAGCAAGATCTTCTATATTTAAGCAAGTCTTATCTTTTAACTTCTGTTTAACTAGTTTAAATTTATCTGGTAGATGTTTAATAAAGCGATAGATCCAGGTGTTTTCCACTATATATGGTATATCATCTTCTATATTTTACTAAAGAATCTAATTTACAGCACGCTCGATCATTGCAGGGGTAGACGGAGTATATAGAGAATCTAGCTGACAAATCCAGTAAATTAATATCTTCTTTTGTATATTATCAAGGGTTTTAGTTGAGATAGAACGTGAGGAAAGATTTACTCGGCCATGAATACGTGCTCGAAGTCGTTGATAAGAAATGTTAAATTGACGCGCCAACGCGGAGATATTGGACTTTTTTTAGTCTTGAGCG
>MBFL02000223.1:0-60484 GCA_001696595.2 Aspergillus hancockii
CACCCAATCCCACCACCCACAGCATCCCCAGATCAGAAGCCAACAGCATCAGCAACAACCAACCCTCCACCTCCAAAACCAGCCAATATCCCCCATTCCCCAGCGGCAAGTACCCACCACCACCCCATCACTACCAACACAGTGACGCCCAGATACGGGTACAGCTACAGCTATTCCCCCTCTCCATCATCATCTCGCCAATACCAGCAGCATCCACAGACCGTTCCGAATTCAACGACTACGCCCTACGCGTCGCTGTACCAGCCTGCGAGCGGGTCGCAGTTACCGGTGCATTATAATACGTCCGGGGCCGGGATGGGGACGGGAACGGGAGAGGGAGAAGGGTTTTTGGAGAATGCGAAGGCGTGGCTTTGGGGGGCCGGGAATAAGTTGGCGGAGGTGGAGGCTGAGGTTTGGAGGAGGATTAACGAGGCTCATGATAAATAGGTGTTGGTAGTGTGATTTATTTTTATTTCGTTATGGAGGGTTTTTGGAGAGTTTGGTAGGGGGTTTGTATTTATTGGGATTTGGATCGGGCTGGTGGGCTGGTTTCTTTTTTCCTGTATGGTTGAGGGTTGGTTTTGGGATTGGATGATATGTGTATGCTATGGATTATGACTTGTGTATCTATATCTCTATGTCTATATCTGCTAGATTGAATATGTGTGTTACGTTCATTGGATGGTGTAAGTTATCTGTTGGCATGTATTGGCTATTGACTATTGTGTCTAGTGAGCATAACCTATATAGTGGGCATTAATTAACGCAATGTTTGTATGTATAAATGTGGAGCAAATCTCACACGTCTTATTTAATGAGCTGGTGTCACTAGTAAAGATGCGCATCCTTTAGGAAAATATTTTGCTTAAGAAAGGTTAAGTTGTTCATTAGTTTCATTGATTGAATTCTGTTGAGAAGAATATATATGACTTGTCACCGTAAGGCAGACAGGCGTTGATTAATTCTATTTGATATATGTCCATCGCCAGGAACTTGCCTCATTCCTGAATAATACCACCCCTAATTTCTGTGCCTGCCAAAAATCATATGGACGATAGTCGAGCTGATTGATACAACTCGGTACGTTATAAAGCAAATCAGAGAGTAGAGATGTTTGCCCTCTCACCCAGGCATATGCAATGTGAAAATACAGGGCTGCAGCATATTTATCATAAGCCACGGTAAATCCCACGGTATAACAAAGGAAAGAACGCCATGGAGGTATAATGCAAGAACTTGCAGTTTGTGCTGTAAAGTTATTATGAAAAAAAATACCATGCGAACGCTAGTTCAATCCCAAGTCCCAATGCATCATCGCCAGCATGTCGAACCAGTCGAACAAGCCGGCGCATCCTTTTGAAGGATTAGAGTCGTAGAACATAAAAAAAACGCATATGCTAGAATCATAGGCCGGCCATGAAACTCAAGAGATAGGAATGCAACGGGTCACATCCTTGAATGGCACTTTCATCAGCGACTGTCCTCCAATGATAACGTTACATAGATCCAAGACGCAGAAGCGCTTCCACTGCGGCGCGCTCCTCGGTGTCTCCTACCATGCCGTCTGGAAGAGAGAAGCCCAGTTGTTGAACCGGAGGTCTCCGTGGCGCAGATTTCGCCAATGACGATGATGCAGGTCCGCCACCCCGAAGTTGAGGAGACGAATGGAGTCCATTGACGAAGCCGCCTCCGCCGTTCAGGGAACGAGCACGAAGCGCTGCAGCGCCTATCTGTGCCCAGTCCTCTTCGTCGGTGACATCTTCTTCGCCCCAATCTTCGTCCCGAATCTCCTCTTCCGGGGCCACGGAAGATGAACAATACCCATGGTCATTACCATCGAGAGACATCTTATCCGCTTCATGCTCCGAAATGTGTCCTCCATAGTCCATTTCCGTGAATGAAAAGACGGCCGAATCACCAGTTACGCTGGACCCGTAAGGCTGCAGACTGTCTCTCTTAGCAGGAATTTGTATGCCTCGTTGGGAGAGCGAGTTTGAGAAGCTGGATGGTGGCGACAGGTTCTGCTGCTGTGCGTCGCGTGACTGTTCGCCACGACGTCGTGCATCCCAGCGACCCCATCCGACTTTCTCGAAGATAACATCGTTTGCAGAACCGCCGTTCTTCTCGTCGCATCCTCGACCTTCCAACGCCGTAACAACCAGCCTTCGTGCTTTAGCGGGAGGGATCCGAGAGAATCCTGGCACAGAAGTGGTCAGGTAGCCCATAACATGGCGAATAGCTAGGGGCCCATGCTGTAACATGATCTCCGGTAGATGGTACTTGGCCAGCATACCAGGGGTTATTGCTCCAACGCTGTCAGGATCATGAGCACCTGTCTGATGCTGGTTCTGACTATTTGCATCGGCATCTCCCAGGTCGATATCGGAATCAACGTGGGATGTGGCGAACGGAGGAGATGCAGGAAGCCTCGCGTTCTGGCCATTGAAGGCGTGGGGAGGAAGAGTCGGAGAGATGGAGTTGGGTGGAGTCAGTAACATGTTAGGATGTCCTGAGCGAGAGGACTCGCGGCCACCAGAAGTGAAACCAAAACGAGGTTTAGGAATATCAACAGATGCCGTCTTGCCAGCAAGCGCCATAGCAATGCTAGAGGTCTGAGTAGCCATGATAGGTGGTAGAACAGATGATTATAGAATTGTTTGGTAGTTGTGGTGGCTAACCTGTTATCACATGAGTCAGAAAGACAGTCCGCCAACCAGAAGGATCGACGCAAAATGTGGGAGGGATGCTGACTGGATACCTGAGAATGGCGGTGCTTATGTATGTACAGAGAAGAACCATGGAAAAACAAAAGAACCAAATGTTGGAACAAAGAACCCTGAGTGAAACGTCGAAGGAGAATGGAAGAAAAAGAAGGAAAGGAAAGGACTATAACTTACGGCAACACTGGCTGAGACTGACCGCAAAAGCTGAGATGCAGCAATGAAGCCGAAATATGATACGTCAGGGCAAATGCGATGTGACGCGCTAGTTTAAATAGTCTTCTAAGGCACGCGACTGTCGGGACAGGAGATCTCAGGAACGTAGAAGTAACCGGCAATTAGAACAGATTCGGGAATTCTGTTTGATGTTTGGTTATAGAGAGGAGAGGAGAGGTTGATGAAAGGAGAAAAGAGAGAAACGGAAGGAGGGGGAGAACGTAAGGAGAACAGCCCGTCAGGACTAATAGTAGGAAATAATAATAATAATAATAATAGAAGCAGTCGCGGATGGAATGTCAAGTCAGGCGGCCACAAGATGGTGACTGCCGGATGATCAGCAGGCGAAAAGAAGGTACGGTATGAGTAATACCAGTGACCTCCGAATCCTTACTCCTATTATGGGGAGAAGCGTGAGAGCTGAGGGGGTAGTAACGGAGTAAAAAAGGGGAAAGTACGGAGTACATTAGAGATGGTGGATTTTTGTACAGACTACAGAGTAGGCCAGTGCGACCTTCTTATCTCTCTACTTCATCCGGCAGGACTCTCTTTATGGTTCCCCTGCGAGTCGTGGTAACGCAATTACATGGCGGCGTACGAACAGAAGCAGTCTATCGCATCGCGTGGCCCTGGTGATTGGCTGACACTCCTCGGGCCCGTTTAAGACAGCGCCGGGAGGTTCCGGAGCGATCCAGACTTCTCCGTAGGACCGTTCTCTCGGTATTGTATTTACGCTGGCTTATCTCTCTTCCCATATCATCCACACATACGCACATAAAGTAACCCTACCAAATTCAAATTCAAGTACTCCATACATTTCAGTCATGTTACATATACTTCGAGACAGTTAATAAATAGTAGGGGGGGAATTTACAGATTAATTCAGCATGAATTAAACTTGATCCTAGAAACCTCAATTAACGCTCGCTGCCAAGGAACCCTTGCAAATTAAGTGACACAATTAAAGCACGATGTGGGGAAATAGTCTAACTATCCACAATCCACCAAGGTATTCCAGTATCCTTGGTACACCGAGTGCTTCAATTTCACTCGATTCTACCCCTCGGGTAGGCGGATCGACGAGCATATCAAGATGCATACCTCGTGCTCGTGCGCGAAGTATGGTTGCAACGGGAAAGCAGAGCGGAACCCTATTTAATTCACAGTACGCGACAACTTTCCCTGATTTTCACACGTGGGCGTTCAACACCACCTCATCTCTGCAACCGTTGACTGGTTGTCCCTTCCAGCCCCTCCTTCTCGACTTTTCCTGGAGTGAGAAGATCGGGGGGTGTCATGCAACGAATGTGATCGTGGAATTGACTCTGATTTGCTCTAGGGCTTATTGGAAAGAACAATCTTTCAGGTTGCATTATGCTAGAAACCTTGTCCAGGCACTGCAATTTGAGAGGTGAGTGATTTACTGATCGGCATTAATCTATGATTGAGTGATGGACTTTCTTTCCGTTCACCGGTAATGTAATGATCGATGTAATTGATCATTGCCTAGATTACGATATACCAGCCCGGATGCAATTTCCAGAAATTATTACTGCGCCTTCTTGATTTTGAAGTGGGGTTCAAGAACTAAGATCTCAGCGATGTTGTCAGGCCCTTTGTATCTCGCGCTCCACTGAGGGTATTGAGTTATGCCGGCAGTCTCGACTATACGAGGGATATTTCCCCTCACTCCTCAGGGCCTTGCGGGGTTGACAGGTTCAGTATTCCATTATACAGTCGGTTAAAACCGAGTGTAAGTAATAGACCAGGGATTTATCATATAAAGCACAGTCAGCAGCAATTAAAACCCTTGAAGTGTGGGGGTGGGGAGTTGGTGGGGGATGATTTTACTTAGGGCTAACTTCACACTGATAGTTAGTAATTAGTCACAGAGACTGCTATCTTGCCCTACAGCAATTTTGAATACATGAGATTGCTTTTTAAACTTGCTCAACTCGATTGTATTCTTCCTCGACATCCATGACTCTTATCTCTAGTGGGTATTGATCTATATAACGTGGCAGGACCCCGTATACCGGAACCGGAACGACGGCCAGAGATAGAAGTTAGAGCAATAAATCGGCCGGCGATAACATCTAGAGCCGGGACTCTTAAGTCCACACAAAAGCTTCTCGCTGATATATTCAGCCTGTCATGTCTTCTTTGTTTTTAAATATCCCCCTTACTCGAAGAACTCAAAAGCTCCTGGCGCACGGCAGAGTAAACCCACCAAGACTTTCATGGATCCGTAAAAACCGGTGGTTTTCTGTGGTTCATGATCTACGACTTGCGCGACCTACTATATATAGTTGCTCAAGGATACATTAAGAAAGGAAGTAAGGGCGTTTAGGCCCGTGATAATAGACAGACAATGTTTCAAACTCGGATATGCGTATCGTATCGACTCTAACATGGTCTGTACTTCGTACGTTTGTTTGATCTTTCTGAACAAAGGAGGCAGCTTATGGCTATCTCCCAGTACGAATCGTAAGGCTAATCATCACTTTGCGAAGAACCAACGGCATATCATCCATCGTTGGAAATCAATTAAACATCTCATAACAAAAACTCGTATCAGAAGGTAAAGCGGCTTAAAGAACAGCTAATTACAGATTGCACGTCATGTTTGGAAATTCCCCATCCGCTACAGGCATATCATAACCTCCGAGGAGAATTTGCCACCACCCTTGCAGGTTGGTAGTCTGAATTTGAATTCTTATCAAGACTCGTTGATTGGAAGTAAAGCCTGCTACAACAAGTGATCTACAAACCCCTCGACCTTCGTTTAATCAAGCCTGCTGGAGCAGTCGTCATTTCATGATTTATGACAAGCGAGTTCGGCCACTGGAGTGGATTTAAGATGTTTCAAGTTTTAGAGGGTTGTTTCCTTCATCAACCCCATCATCTAACGTGGAATAGTTGTTTTATGACAGAAAAGCGAGCCCTGAACTCGTAAGTGCTAAGTAAAGAGGTATTCCTGAAATGCTATGGCACGTGACAAGTCTTGGTTCACAATGCTTATATCAGCCAACGTTGATTGGCTCGGTCAAATCCCAGACGGCTTCCGATCTTATCGCCTCACATCCGAAAGGAAGTGCTCCAGACCCGCCGCATCTGTCGGATATCAGATTTCTTTGCGGGGTTGGCCTCGTTCTACAAAATGTGCCTAGGTTATTCTTATTCTTATTTGCCTCCAATTGGCAAAGTGGTCCACTACGCCTCCTGCAGGTGCCGATTAGCCACACATATGATCATCGGACGCTTGCTTCCTCGGAATGAACTCGGAGAATGCATACGTCCCTAACCGTTGAAGTATCCTTTTGCTATCTTCCGAAAAAAAAAAAGGTAGAAGAGCACTGTTTATATATAATATTCTCCACACCCTTTTACCGTGGGGCGGCTGTACCTCTCTGCAGATAAAGCTTTCCATATATCCGCCCTTCTGAATTCTACGTAGACATTGAATTAAAGCGTCCTCTCCCCTTCTCGCAAACGCCTTCCTGTCAGTTGTTAGTTGACCAGACATGGGTGCTGAATATTCACCTGTCTGCGAGACAGGCCGCATTTTTTCCTACCTCTGCGACCAAGCTGAGCGTCTCAATCTTCCCTCGGAAGTGGTGGAAAACAAAGATGCTGTGTCATTCAATTCATCCTATAACCAGATCTATTATCCTATTCCTTTCAAGGAGACAGAAACCTTGGCTGCTTTGAAGGGAGTCGAAGGAGCTTTAGCAGCTGCAATTGCAAACTTGCGCTACGGACCTCAAACGCGGGATGTGAAGGTCAACCTTGAGCGAGCTACAGCTTTTGGTTGCCAGGCATACATGGCTAAGGTCGATGGACTATCTAAGCTGGACCCGGAGGTGAAAAAGAAGTTAAAAGGTAGGTGGATATCTTTTTGCTAGAAGTGCCAGCTGACCCGCGTAGATACCGACCTACATGCGGCACAGTCTAACGGCTATCGTCGCATGTCTGCGAACCTTTACAAGACTAAGAATGAGGGCGAATACTTCCATATCCATGGCTCTCTTGAGGCCACAACGACACTGAATATGATAGGATTGGAAGGCCACCGGCCAGATTTGACAGATTACGAAGAGATCATCAAAGTTATCGAGGGCCAAGTGCAGAAATATACCGCAGCGGAATTGGAAGAAATGAATAGGGGGGGAAGGCAAGCCGGCGTGACGGCCTTTAAGTACGAAGACTTTATTAAAACACCACACGTACGTGGCGCGATCATTCAACATTTGCAACCTCTTATCTGCGACATTGTTACTGACATTATATCCTGTTTAGGGTGAACTCAATGTCCAACAACCACCATGGAAGGTGTCACGCCTGAGTGGTGACTTGCCTCCCACGCCCTTCCCCGCTAGTCGCAAAGGGGGTAGGAAGATTCTCGAAGGAGTGAAAGTCTTAGAGCTCTGTCGCATTATCGCCGGTCCTACCGTTGCACGCATCTTGACTGAATACGGAGCTGATGTATTGAAGATCACTAGCCCGAACCTCTCTGATGTGCCATTCTTCCAGGTAGATGGTAATATGGGCAAGCATGCTGCTGACCTGGACCTTAAAGCCGAGGACGGACGCCGCCAGTTTGAAGAACTTTTGGCTGATGCAGATGTGCTCGTTGACGGATATCGCCCAGGAGTCCTCAATAAACTGGGATATGGTCCTAACGCGCTTGCGTCGTTGGCAGAGAAACGTGGCAAGGGAATTGTGGTCGTAAATGAGAACTGCTTCGGATATGAAGGCGAATGGGCTAGCCGCGCAGGGTGGCAGCAGATTGCAGACTGCGTAAGTAGACTCAAATTTATTATATCAATCGGGGGCAATACTTACATAGACGATACAGGTGACCGGTATTGCATGGGCGCAGGGGCAGTTCATGGGTCTCTCGAGCCCCGTGGTACCTCCTTTCCCTATCTCAGACTACGGTACCGGTTGTATGGGTGCTATTGCAGCATTGACTGGCCTCTACCACCGAGCAAAAGATGGCGGCTCCTACCATGGCAAAGCGTCTCTAATGCACTACGACCTGTTGCTCTTCGCTGTTGGAAAGTACGCCGAGGACGTGCAGGAGAAGATGCGAGCCGCGCAACCCCCGGAGTTCTTCAAATTGAGACATTGTGACAGTGTGGACCGCATCTCATCAACTGTCCTGAAGGTTATGCAGACTCGATTCCCCCACCTATATGTGGCGCCTGACAATGCCCCAGGCCAAGAAGCGCTTACAGAGATATGGTACTCCAAGGCATACAATGCGGATATTGAGGTCGTTCGACCTGTCTGCGAGATTGACGGGGTGGAGAATACATTTGACAGGGCTTCTCGGCCAAACGGTGCTGACCGCGCCAGTTGGGAGGACTTTAGGGTGTCCGAAGAAGACTATAAGAAGGTTTAATCAGCAAGCATTGAATGTATATAAACACTTAACCATCAATAGCAAGAAGACTAGAAAACCAATCACTAACAATCTAGACCCACCAAAACCCCTCTAAATTCCGAAATTCCAAAATTCCAAAATCCCATCGGATAGCAGTCGGAAAGCCCCAAAACCATCGGCCCGAAACATCCCCTCGACGGCAAAACTGACATCACCAACCATATTCCTTCCAAGCAAATAAATACACATACAATATAATCGAAATATATACCCCCCAAATCCTTTCAATCAAAACCCCCAAACCAAAAACAACCAACGAAGAAACCACCAAAATGACCTACAAAATCACCACAGACCCCGCTCTCTCCCCGCCCAACAGCGCCTCAATGATCTCCTTCCTAGAATCCTTCTACGCAATCAGCGACACCGAATCCCAGCACGACAAATACGTCGAGAGCTTCACCGAAGATGCGACTCTGATAATGGGCCCCAAGGTAGCTAACGGGCCGAAAGGTAATCAAAACCTAACAAACAAGTCCCAATGTATAGTTCCCAGAAGAGAATCGATTAACTGACTCGCTGAAACGAAAAGAAATCCTTAACCTTCGGCACGGACTCTGGGCTCATGTGAAATTGAGGAAGCATTACCCGACGAGGGTTTATTTCTCGGGTGAGCGGGAGTTGATGCTTTATGGGACTGTGAGGTATGTGCTTAAGGCGGATCCAGGGAATGAAGTTGAGGTGCCGTGGGCTGGGAGGGTGGTATTTGGTGAGGATGAGGGGAATGGGTCGAAGATGGAGTTTTATCAGGTTTACTTGGTGAGTTTTTTCTTTTTCTTTTTCCTTTCGTTTCTTGTTTCTGGTGTGGAGACTGACGGGTTGTCGTCGTTGTGTATAGGATACTGCGGCGCAGTCGGGGAAGAAACGAGTGTAGATATAGAATAGATGTAGTTAGATTAAGGTTGTTGAATTTGAAACAAATTGTACATACTACTACAGCTTAAGAACTACGCTCCCGTATTCCAAGGGCTTGAATCTGTCAAGTTGATATCATACGCGCTCTATTTCAGGGCCGATGAGAATCAGGAGATGCCGTCGGGTCAGGGTGAGGCGTTTTGTCGAGAGACAAAAAGAGAAAATGAATGGGTAGTCAAGGTTGTGTTGATTCTCCGTATAGTGCCCCCGAGTCATCAGGAAATTGAACATTGTAATATGCAACAATAAAGAAACTTCATTCCTCTCCCTGAGTCCATAGCCATCAATCCCACTCGATCCATTGCCGACGAAATGTACTCGACCGTTTTCACCCCGATTTTTCTCCCGGAAGTTTCGAACCCAGATGAGGGAAAAACTAAGGGAAAATAAAAAGAGGCAAGGTGGAACACATCAGGACTTTTTCATTATTTTAATCGGAAGACTAGTTTACTCGTCATCCTCCTCCTCGTCAACCGTGGTCTTGGCGATACGGTCAAGATCACGCTGGCCGGACTGGGTAATGCGACGGCCACCCTTGTCCTCGTCGTGCTCAAGGACACCGATCTTCTCGAGGGACTGGATGACCTTGCGGTCGACGGAGCCGGAGGCATCGACGTGGTGGTTGGGCCGGGAGCCACGGTTCTTGACGGAGCCGTGGACCTTGCGGAGGCGGCCAACACCAACGGTCTTGCGGAGGTAGATGTGACGAGCGACGGCAGCGGCACGGACGTAGTACCTAGTAATTGTTAGAGGTGTTGATGGCGCAGAAAATGCAAGCTAGTTGTTGGTTTAGCCGTACCAGTCAGCGTCCTGGGGAGGGAGCTCATTGGAGCAAGAGGTCTTGACAGTGTCAACCCAACCTGCACAGATTATCAGTTTCCAATCAATCATCGAATATATTCGGAGAGGTTACGCACCAGGGATTGGGAGCTTGCCCTGACGCTTCAAGAACGCAGAGTAAGCAGCGATGAACTTCTGCGCCTGTAGTCCAAATTTCGTCAGCTCATGTCTTTTGACTTCACCGAGTTCTGCAATTATTTTTTAATTCCGAAAGTTCCTCTGGCATGATTCCGGTATCTTCATTTCCCAATTACTTGCGTCCGTCAGTGGTGCTGTATATCCCACATATCCCAGTCGCAGGTCCCATCAATCGATGCTTTGCGATTTGATTGAGACATATCCATGTCGTCCATATAAACGAGTGCCCACGATATTCCAAGCACATCCAGAGGATCTCCAGTATTTTGCCCTTCCTTCCCTGCCTTGCAACACTTGTCCGTCCTCCGTCCCCCTCTTTCAGATACCGGTGCCAGATCGACTTCAGGAATATGTAGTTGTACAAGTAGGGGGGCAGGACAACTTACGTCCACATCGCGAACTGTGACACCACCCATTTTTGCGACTTTGAACCTCGAGCGGGAATCGAAGGGGTACTGAAGAGGGACGAGGTGAGAGGATGGGTCGTTGTCGTCGTTGGTGAGTCGGTCGGTCAAGTCAAACCTCGAAATTTCGGACGGACAATCAACGCGTTTCTCGTTGTGGGTTTGTGGGTGACTAAGCTCCGTCGATCCGTATCAGGCTAAGCGTAACCCTAAATTGTATGCCTCAGGCATAATTATCAGTTAGAGAATCTTCCACGGCTTCCGGGATTTCCCTAAAACGAAGTTGGCTAAAATGACCTCTGTAGGGCACAAACAGTTGTTCAATGTCTTCTTCTTTGTCCACTTCATATTGTTCAGCAGTCATGCTCAACTAACCATACACAATTCTTAGCATGACGAGCCGCGGAAAATCGCGACTAAAAATATCTCGGAGCGCAAGTAATTTTAATATAGATAGGATCCTCTTCGATGATTGTCTTCAAATCATTTCATTATTACAGTCATCTCTGATTTGGTTCTATTAACACCAACGGGTAGATCATTGACGTTTAACTAATTCAACTACAGTACTCTACAAGCTCCTCGTGATTGGTACATTTCCATTAAGCGCCCGCTTAGGCAAAATCGCGTTTACTTCTTGCTAAGTTTACATAGACACGCAATCTTCATTGTGGTGCACGGTAAGCATCTGTTGGAGGTCGCAGCGCAGTTCGATTCAACTAATACAGTACCAAGATCACTCCAAGTTTAGGTAAAAACACATCACCTCAGCTACTGCTGGCTAACTAATTCTTAACTAAGAAATGTAAAACATAAGTGCAACACAATAGGAAGACGGTTGTCCGTATAGATAAATTATTGGCTTTAAAATGGGTCTCCCGAGAGTTTCTTTTAGTATGGATCAAGAAATGTGTACTATATGTGAAGGTGTTTTAAAACGCATGTATATATCAGGCTGAAACACTTCTGTTGAGTTGCCATGTCACTAAGCTTATATAAAATTCCGAATAGTTTTCCAGTAAAAGTAATGTGTCGTTTAACTTTTATCAGTTGACAGGTCAACCGAAGATGAACCCTCTTCGTCCTTCTCAACTAGTGGAGACATGTCAATCTATCACCAGCTAGAAGAGAAATATAATAGCTACCAAGCATTTCTATTAACTCCCAGGTCTATCATCAACCGATGCTAGAGACAAGGTGTAGTGAAAAAAAGCCATAAATGACTACAACCAAGCCGATCCCAGGGCAGAGCAAAGGAGTTTCCATCAACGACTTTCTCTCCTCAAATGCACTAAACTTCCTTCCTTTGGTCATCACACGGCTCATACTCACGAGGCCGACCTTGTGTTCCCTTATCGTGACCGTGCTTACGATGATGATGTTTGTTCAGACCCTTTTTCCGTGGATATCTTTTAACCCCCCACCTTCGTTCTGGCATTCCTCGCAGAACCAACGGCGGCTCGCGGTCGCAAAGGACTCCTTCTCGGAAACGTTAAGAGTAACACGCTGGTGAACCTCGTTGTAACGCTGGAGGAGCGGTCTGAAAGACCGGTTATTACTGAATACATAATACGAGATATAAAGGAGTCGTACGGCAGTTCAAGTCTCATTCCGGTTAATGAGTAGGTATCATGGGCTGCACTTCCGCTCAGATGGGCCAAATTTGAATCAAGAATGTAGGCCGGATAAGTCCCTGAGGCTGAGAGGTGGCTCGGGCTCAAGGAGCTATCCTAGAAGTTCGAACTGTCAAGAGGGCTCGTGATCGGCACATTGTATGCTTGATTTTCGAGACCTTCACTATGATAAAGAACACTGTGATAGTTGTAAACGCCGCCCCTAAGCACTCACATTAGCGATCCATAATTCCGACGTAAAAGTTCCAGCAGGGGCCATAACTTGGACTCCTGATGGGGAGAAGCACACACGACTGCAAGGCAGTAGGACAGGTGGAGATTAAGACGCTGGGCACAAGGCTAATAAGTGCGTTAGATTAATATAAATTATACTTGGAGAAGCACTTTTCCTGTCTGCAAAGTAAAGCGGTTCTTTGCTAGCATTCTCTTCGACTTTGACACTAGCCTAATTATCCTTGCCGACGATTTTGCTGTGGCTTCTCCGAGTAGGAAATTCACAGTCTTGTGGTGTACTACAAGCTGCCTCCAATACGCTGCGACCGATGTGAACCTTGAACTAACGTTAACGAGTCTCTGATAGACCTTGGTCGTGGAGATGGAACAGTATTATCTAGCGGATGATTGTCAGTTTGGAAGTTAACTCACGGATTCATGACCTTGGGATAATCATGCTGCCTAACAGGATTATTGAACAGAAATTTGTTTTTCATAGTGCAAGGTAGGATTAAAAGAGAGAAGGTCAAGGTTTGTTGGAAAGACTGAGCAAGAACTTTGGATTACTTGTCCAATTTCGAATCGGTAACCCAGAAGATGTCTACTGAATAATAAAGTCGGGGTACTTAGCCGTATTCATCTTCAGGTCAAACTGCCCGCCTCTCCGTCGAAAGTGCTAGAAAATCGAGCATTGTCGTCGGATGACCACCACGGCTCAATTTTCTTATTAGGTGAGCAAATGGTGAGGCGGATGTAGGACCTGTAAGCAATTAATTGGCTGGAACAGACAGGCTGACTTGGGGAAGTCGAGCAACTGCAGTTGAACTGTGCATAGTCAAGAAATACAGATTGAATCAGCCTTGACAATAGCAGGTTGCAGCTATGCTTGCCGGGGTTCATGTTATGATCGAGATTGAATCAGACACTATCATGCCTCTAGTCATTGTTTCACATCCTACACTGGCACAAATAAGTGTTTTTGAAGGACAGAGGTGGCTCAGTTTTTCATTGGTAGCCGTCGTAGTGGTATTTCTCTTGGTAATAGCGCCACACTGAAAGTACTCTCTGCTGCAGTTGTGCGATGGGAGGAAGCCGGATTATGAGAATATAATAATCCCCCTACTTCCTGCCTTTCTCCCCCTCCTTCCACATCCCACACTTGTCCTACACGAAGCGAGACTGTAAGCACACGCTCTTTCCGAGATCCAGCACAATAGTAATGTTAGTATTAGTCCTGGATGAGCCTCTACGTTTATAGTAAACAAACACCGAATGGTAAAGCAGGTTCCTCGACTTTTCCAACGCCCACCCCGATGTTGTGATGCGAGATGACCAGACGTCAAACCCAATCTAATAGAAACGGAAACATTGAGAGATGGCGTTCTACTTACGGTGAATGTTCTTGCATGGCTTTTGATGATTGGGAAGGGATTACGGATGGTAACTTTTTATGCGATTGCGGAGACTTTGCTCGCGGACAAGTCGAACGAAGTGTTCGCTATGTTTTCCGGTATGCGAGGGGGGTATGTGACTTTACACAGCAGCTCGAGGGAAGTACTTAGGAGTATGACCTTAACGATGTGTATTATCTTCTGAAGTCTACTATCGGGTTAGCTGGAGATTTGCGTAGAGAAGAGAGTCAAATTTAAGGTGTAGTCTTTGGCCATACTGAATAGAGATCTGGGTGTGGTTATGGTTTTAAGGGTCCTGAAGCATGCTTTGTAGTCTTGAGTAATTCAGAAGATTTGTGTAATGTTTATAGATATATTCTGATTGCTATACTGGCTTTAAATATTGTATTGATGTGTTATTTATTCCATCAATCGGCCAAAACTGTCAAGACCGTCCCTGTAGGGGGGTAGATTCATTTACTTTTTACCTCTACTGCGAAAACCCCCCACCAGTAATTAAGTGAGATACTAGAAATTCTTTACATGGAGTAAAAGTATCTAATTCTATAGTCCAGCAACCGGAACTATACTCTACCCTCATGATGCTGTTGGCTGGTGCTCTATCGGTATAGCTTCAAAGTTGCACCTGTTACTTTAACCTACTGTTTTAGATGTAATTAACTCGAGAAACTTCTTGATACATATATTTCAAGTTAGGGTAAAAGCAAAACTTTGTGCAAGTGGTAAAGAACTTGATTTCCAGAGATTTAGAAGTTTACTAATTTTATTATTATGTTAGAGTCTATATTAAGTATACATTTAACGATGTGACGGTTAACAGGCGGCCGAAAATGGCTACTTCTGCGGCCGTTTTACGAGTCTTACTAACCAGTATCCGTCTCCGCATCACGTGATTTAATTCACACGGCCACAAGCTTCCCTCCACGCAGGACCAAGCTTTTTTAGTTCCTGACGCTAGTTCAACTTGTTCATATTCAACATCACCCACCTAGACGCTCACGCTGCGGAGGGTAACCGTTTTTGACTTCCCCCTCGACCATCATATTCTCTCCAGTTCTAAATCCCATCATACTGACTGTATCCTTTCCTGCTTCTATCCTCCCCCCTGCCAGTGTCACATGCAACACTCCTTGTCCATTGCAGCCCTGTCCATAGCTATGAAAGTGCTGTTATCTTCATACTCTATTTCTTACTTCACAGTTTTCCCTTTGCTACTGGTTCTCTGTGGGCTGTCTTGACCATGGTGTCTTGCTCCTGACTAGTCAGGCCTGATGAGAAAGAGAGTCAGAATAACAGTGCTGCCAGCTCTGCTGTGAATGAGTGTCACGACCCTGGGTGTGTAGCCTGTTTTCTACTGATCGTTACCGCTCTCCCTTCTAGGTACGCGACCTGGGGATATTATCGCACAGCGCCTCTCCATCCACCTTTTCTCCTTCCTTTCTGTCAAGGGTTAACCCATAAAGACCTAAAGGTAGGCTAAATACAAAAAGAAACTATTAAAGAAAGAAGAAAAGATTCAGGAGGCGGAGTTGCAGAGTTGCGGAATTTCTCTCATGATCACGTGTAGGTCGTATCGGTGAGCGATGCGGCTTCTGTCGACGGCCAATAGACCCGAGAACTTCCAGCGGCTTCAGCGCTTTACACTTTTCTCCTCATTCTTATTATTTTGTACGTAGACTACATCTATAGGCCAATGTCATCTTGGTATTAGATTCAAGTCCTCACAGTAAGATCTTTTCAAACAACAGATCTGATAGCTACTTTAATAGTAACCTGGAACTCCGCAGTGGATACTTGGATGATGAGGATGATCCTGATAATGATTTCTTCAACCACAAGGGCCAGCTGCCTCCTGAACACTATTTTGCCCAAGAAGAGAGCCTGGATGTCTCTCAGCTTTGACAGAAGCAGTCCAGCAATGGCACCTATTAAGGGCCGAAGCCTTTATAATCAATACTGTTACGGCTCTAACCCGTTGTCAGCGTAAATACCAGGGGTAATCCACAGCTTGTTGGACCTTGTTCCACAATGTGGCGTGAGGTAGTCAATATTAATGTCAAGAAACAAGGTAAAGGGTTGCAGGCCCCGTATAGTTATTCGTGAGGTAGTCTCGTGGATCGAACTAGTACTCAGTAATCTATAGATTGAGAATCGCGATAGACTAGATACATGATGGCAGTGACTGTGTTTTTATATGTCCTCCGTTCCTGGGGTAGCTACGGGAGTAGCTAGTCTGTATACTTCTCGTATACTCGGGAGTAGCTAGACACCTAAGGCTCTGAGGTATCCAGTCTGACCGCTAATGGCCCGGCTCCGTATTCTGCCGGTCAGGTAAGACGGATTCACATGGGCCTCAACAAATACTTGATTTTCTGAAGAACATACTCGTTAAGAATTGGTTGTATTACTAAGATTAAAAGAAATTCTTGAAAACGCTGAAAATTATATAAACTTTTGAGAGAGATGTGTAAAGTAAATTTCTAAAAAAAAAAAAAAAAGCCTCGATTTAAGTAAAAAACTAATATTAGTTAAAAAAGCTTAACTATCTATTTTTTCTGTATAATAATTTATATATTTCTATACTAGAAAGGTTACTTTATCTTTAAAAATAAATTATATTAATATTTTTCTATCAATTTAGTAGTGATTGGCAGAAATTTACCACTTGCGCAAACTTTTGATTTTACGCTAACGGCTGTGCACCAATTTTTGAATAAGGCAGATACTGAATTACTCCGGAGTCACTTACGTGCGACCGGCTCAACTTGGAATCTCGTAGAAAAAGATGAGGAACCAATGTTTGACCTCCTTTTTTCTTTTCTTCTTTTCCCACAAGTTCGTACATGGCATATGGCAAACAATCTTTAATCATTACAATCACTAGCTACTGTACAGTCTATCAAATAGGTGGTTATCATCATAACTCATTATTAGACCATCTCAGGCCATGAACCTAGACCGAACGCCGAATACACCCAAATAAAAATAATGTAAAACAAAAAGAAAGACAACGGAAAAAGAAAGACCCCATCTATAATCTATAGAGTAGGCGCCCTCTTAAGCCCAACACAGTATCGCACAAACAACGTATCAATGAAATGGCCATGCCGAATGCCTGGTGATCGACGTCTTTCAAATTCATCAATGGCTTCTTGTACGCTGAATCCACATCGCTCAATCAGGTAGCACACAATCAAGAAACCTGTCCGATTGTACCCGTAATGGCAGTGAACACCAACCACTGGGCGCGAAGTCTGGTTATTGCCGGACTTCTCCATCTTCTCCGTGATCTCATTTTGGAGTCGGTCAATCAAGGCGATGAAGTCCCGCGTCTCATCTGGTGTTGGCGGGATCTTCGATACGGTAGGATGCTTGTGGTAATGAATCCCGCCCTTTTCCAAGGATGCCGGGTTGTAGACCGGGTTTTCGTAGCTGATATCGACCACCGCATAGATCCGGTCGTGATACTCCTGTGAGAATAGCACGGGATTGTGCTCTTCGTCAACCTCCCGTAACATTTTGAGCGCGACGAAGGTGTTGGTAATGCGCTCTGAAACAGGGGTAACTTTCTTCCATTTAACCAGGTTCTTGACATCCCACTTGCCCGACGTGTTGAGATACTGTAACTGCCATCCTAGACTTAGTCGGTTATCAACCTGCTGCTGAAGGAAGTCCTGAATAATTCCAGCTAGGGTGCGATATGTCGCACGATCATAAAGGAGAGCATGGGAGGCGGGAGCTGGCAGAATAACCGTCTTCACAGAGCGTTTAGCTTGGAGTGGCTTTTCCGAAGTGCTCTCCAGCACTTTCTCATGCACTTGAGGTTCAACACCAAATTCTTCTTCGTGGGCTAAGCGGCTAGGAGGTGCTGGCTCTGGGCCACTGACTTGAGAAGCATCGGGAACCACGTTGCTTCCGTTGGTGCTCATATGGTTTCTTGAACTTTTCTCGCCGAAAAATTTGAGGATCTTCTGAAGTTCCACGGGCTTCGTTACTGTGTCAGATTCGCCAGCCACAAGTAAGACTGGTGTTGCTACTCCCGCCCAGGTCTCCTCCCCTGGAATACCTCCGACAGGTTTTCCATTGACACCGTACGTGGGAAGGGTTCCCCAAGCCATGCGTCTCCACACGGGGGTTTTGCTCTGCTTATTGTATCGCACTTGGAGTCCTCTTGTATCGGGATCGGCATCCGCGCCGACAAGTCTGTTGACACTGGCGCTCTTTAGCCCGCCGCGTCGGTCCCAGCAGCGCCAGAGGTCAAATATGGGACCCGGAACTTGGAGAAGGCGGCGGAAGGATGTGACTTCTTTAGCGGACGGAGGTGACGCGCGAGGACAGACAGCGATAAGACCAAGAATATGCTCTTTTACTTTGGATCCTATAGGTGAGGTGGTGGATGCTAACATTGCTGAAAGGGAACAGCCCAAACTGTGGGCGATCAAGACTATTCCCTGACCTGCTTCCGTATCACGATGCTGCTCGATGGCCGTCGCAAGCAGTTCAGCGAGCGCCTCAACCTTATATGCGTCCCAGGAGCTAGGCTCAAAACTCGACAAACCGCAACCTGGCAAATCTATTCCGAAACACGGACCGACATTTGATAAGCTCGTTAATAGATGATTGAACTGGGCTAGCGATCCACCCAAGCCGTGCACAACGACCAGCAAGGGGATGGGAGCTGGTTTGATCGGCAACTTGTCCTTTTGTGGATGTGGCCGGTAGAATGTCCTTATGGAAGGATATGTTGCAACAGATGTAGTATAGGAGATATAGGTGGAATGTTTCTTGAGGAGACCGGGGTCCGTGCTTTGCGCTATTTGATTGTCAGCATTGGTTCATCGCAAAATAAAGTAGGGGTGCGCAAACCATCGTCTGCTTGCTCGCGGTGCCGAGGCTCGGGCTTCCCTTCAGAGCATGAGCCCTCTGTACCGTGGCGTAAAGATCCACTGCTATCGTATTCTTCATCCTCAGACGAGGTAATGGTCCCAGCGGACGCTTTGGAGACGTTTCTACGAGTAGAACGACGATGACGCTTCTTCCCTGAAGACCGCCCAGACCTCTTGCGCCGTAGAACCATATATAAGACCCCGCAACTAGCCATTACGATAAAGCAGGCACTCAGCAATAGGGCTTTACCCGAATTCAAGGTTCCACCATTATCAAGGCTTTGAGTAAGGCGAGTCACAGAAATGAAAGCACTGGAGTTGGTAAAGACAGAATGAAAAGAATCCCAAAATCGTAGAAAGATACCGATATCCGGAACACCAAGACGGGAGGTAGTAGAAGACAATGGCGCGTCAGTCGGCCCCATTGCAACAAGTCTCTGAACTTATAGCGCTGCTGATCCGGCCCAGATAAACAGCTCCCCCTTTCCGGATGACTGATTCATTCGTTCACCGTTTACCAAGCCACAATGCCTAGCGCCAAACAGCTCTTCAGGCCGATCCTTCTCTAGCGTAAGGGGGATGTGTTCTGGAATTCACGTCGAACCCTACACGAGATGGAACAACGAAACCTCTTTGGTGAGTAGATGTGTTTGAGCGCAAAAGTGAGGCAAATAAGCCGACAAGCGGGTCAATCAAAGCAATACACGATGCAGTATGTGAGACAAATCCAGAATTACGGTTTGGTTTCCTCAGATGATCCGGGAGGTAAGGAGATATCGCGATCCGATTTTCTTTAGCCTGTATCTAGAATGCGCCCGTCTGGAGTAATTGGACCAATAGATGACGAGCATTCACCACGTTGGTCTTCAGGGTATCTTTGGGCGCTCCGGGGAAAGCTGGAAGATCCACAGTTCGAGGCAGAGCCAAGAAAGGAGCGACTATTGATTGTCAGAGAGGCTCCCAATGACGACTTGACTCTATTCCTGGTTATGGACAACAAGGAGGCCCTGACACAGGTCACACGAATTTAATAGTATGTTCCAGAAGACGGAGGAAACGTGGGATATAAGCTACGGTCATTGGGAGAATCGTCAGCCAGAACCAAGGTAACCTGAAGATAATTCGCACAAGTTGAAGGTAGTACAAGCGGGTAATTCGTGCGACAAGCGCTCAGCGTCTTACCTGAAGAGCCAAAGGAAAAGGGTCCGGCCCTGTGAGATGTAGCGCCCTCAGATCACTTGTTACAGTGGTAATGAATGTGACTCCTTGCTTGTGAAACCAACTATGCTTTCGGGTGCTTCTGAAGCTTGTTGGAGCGAAAAACACATCGCCGGCCTGTCACAGGCTCGGAAGCAGCACCGTGGAGGATCTGCGACGGATGAGTCATCCGCAACTGCCCACTCATGGCGTCAGCATGCATCTCGTGGCGCCAATGACTAAGCGGGGCCTGACTAACGTCACCAGTGTCTTAAGCATGATGGACATACTCTGTAGTAGATACATCCACACTCTGTACATCAGGTATTCTTGCATTGCCAACAGATCGAGATGTATCCATGACAGCCTGATTATGTATGAGGCCGTATCTGACACGTATGTACTACGTACTTGCTTGGAATATAGTCAGCCCGGAAGAAAATATTGAGCAAAAATCATAGGTACAATAACATTATCAGAAGCTATAAACTTTTTCTTAGAAGAGGTCTGTCATTGCACCATGCGAAGCGTCTCCGACCAGTCGTGCATACTTGGCAAGCACACCTCGTGTGACATGAGGTGCCGAAGGCTTCCATTCTCTTAGTCGTTGTTGGATCTCTTCCTCTGAAACATCCATGCTGAGTTCGTTGGTTTCCGCACTGATTGTGATCACGTCCCCATCACGGACAACAGCAATTGGTCCTCCTACCGCAGCCTCGGGTACAATATGGCCCACAATAAACCCATGGCTTGCACCGGAGTATCTACCGTCGGTGATTAGTGCCACATTGGTGAGCTTGGCTCCCATTAATGCCGCGCTTGCCTTGAGCTGCTCCGGCATTCCCGGCCCGCCCTTGGGTCCCTCATAGCGGACGACAATCACGAGGTTCTCGCCCCGGGGGATTTTACCCTGATTGAGGGCATCATTGAGCTGGTATTCCTTATCAAAGACCCGCGCCTTTCCTGTGAAATGGGTACCTTCCTTGCCAGTGATCTTGGCCACAGCTCCTCCGGGAGCCAGGTTTCCACGGAGGATTTGAAGATGGCCAGTCGCTTTGATAGGGTTATCTAGAGGGCGGATGAGGACCTGGTCATCTGGCAGCGATGGGAATGATGCCACGTTCTCGGCCAAAGTCTTTCCAGTCACTGTTGGAATATCACCGTCAAGCAGACCCGCTGCAATTAACAGCTTCTGGACAGATGGAACGCCGCCAATATCATACAAGTCCGCCATGTAGTACTTTCCACTCGGGGCAAGGTTGGCAATGAAGGGGATCTTATTACTGACCCTCTGAATGTCATCCAGGGTCAATTCCACGCCGGCTGTCCGAGCCATGGCAAGGAAATGAAGTACACCGTTGGTACTTCCTCCAAGAGCCATCGTCATCACGAGAGCGTTTTCGAAGGATCTCTTGGTCAAGAGATCGCGCGGTCTTATATTCTTCTCCATACATACCTTAATCGCATCTGCCACCTTCACACACTCTCGCATTTTTGATGGAGATGTGGCGGGAGTGGACGAAGATCCAGGTAATGATAGGCCCATTGACTCGATCGCTGTGGCCATCGTGTTCGCAGTGAACATGCCTCCGCATGCGCCCGCGCTGGGACAGGCATGTCTTTCAAGATCGTCCATAATCTCGTCTTGGGTTTTACTGGTATCGCCACCGTCATCGGGTTGACGCAAGGTATTGTATGCATAAGCACCAGCAGCTTCGAAACAAGTCGAGACGTTGATGGGCTTTCGTAGGAGTTTGGAGTATCCAATCTGGATTGTTCCGCCGTAAATCATAATAGAGGGCCTGTTGTGCCGGGCCATACCCATCACCACTCCAGGCATGTTCTTGTCACACCCAGGAATAGCAATACAGGCGTCGTGGTACTGAGCACAAGTGACGGTCTCAACACTATCCGCGATAATTTCACGAGTTTGGAGGGAGAATCTCATGCCTATCATAGTGTAAGATGAATGTTTGATGTACTTGAGTTTTCAGTATAGCACCAACCTTCACTACCCATGGTAATCGCATCTGAAACCCCAATAGTGTTGTATTGCCAACCTATCATACCCTGATCCTCAACGGCCTTCTTCACCGCCTTGCCCATGTCCAGCAGATGCATATTGCACGGATTTCCTTCCCACCATACGGATGCAACTCCTACCTGGGGTCCCTTAGCCATAGCGTTCTTATTGGGAACACCTGCGGCATAGAGCATTGCCTAATAGATCACATACCAGTTGTTAGCACGAGTAAGACCAATATTCAGTAGATAGAGCCTCAAAAGCAATAACCAACCTTAGCGCCAGGAAAGTCATGGCCTCTGGTGATGGTAGAAGACCAACGATTTAAGGCAGGTGTTCCGTCCGCATGTTTTGTGCCCTCTGGAAGGCAGGGGAAGTCAATATACTTGGCTTCCCCCAAGGTGGACGAGACCGCGGGGTTGGATGGATCCATGGTGAACGCTGAACTATGTAGAAGAAATGTTTTAAGGCTGCTCGATTGGCCCTGCTTTCTCGGGGAAAGTTATATATAATGAATCAGTATGAAGAGTCACAATAAAATAATGTGCGGTTGAAAAGGGCCCCTCAATCGCCCGGTAAATCGGAGTTGGAACGTGTCTCCGTGAAGAACATCGGCGACATGTCCGTTGCGGGGGATGGTGAATAATCGGAATTGATCCTATTAGTTGTTGATTTTCCGGGGTGTATTCTCAATTAAAGACGGTGATTCGATGACAGGAAGAGATCGCGGATATAAAGTGGGGAACTTCAGTACATCCTGCAATTACCGATCGTAAGGCCTCGAAATATATCAACGTATCTACGATAATTAGTTTTCCATGACATACTATCCCAGGTAAAATTATACGTGCATGTTTGAGTTGAGATGAGCATAGCCCTTAGATTATTGACCCTTACATAATAAACATTTGCTGAAAGGAGAGATGGTATGTATATAAATTCACAAGTGCCCATAACATTTCTCAGTCAGATTGACCAAGACAAGAAGAGAAAAAGGCATGTGCAGCTGGGTATCTTTGATGAAAGCTGACTTCTAACAATAATAATTCATCATATATATAATGCATGAGAATGTAACAATTGCCACCTGTAACATGGTAGCCCATCCATAATCTCGTTTTCTCGCCCCGAAGAGTGTTTCTTGACGCTATCCGGTTTAGTCCGAATCTCGTTCAATCGTAGACCACTGACCGGAGTGCTGCAGCGTCTCATCTGAAATCTATTCCTGTAATGGACTTGACTTCTCAGCAGAACCATCCATCTCCTTCTCGGACTCATCACCGTGCGTGCCGGTATCTGCGTCTACAGCAAAACCGACAATTTTCCCTGAACTTGATTGAGGCCGAGCTTCTTCGAGAACATCGCCGTGCCATGGTTTGCATTTCTTAATAATCTCACCGCAGCGAAGACAGACCCAGCCTTCTCCTTCTTCCCCCTCCAACTTTTGCACCAGACAGACAAAGCAATATATGCAGCCACATGGAATTGCCTCATACGGATTTGTGATATCTGTTTGAGCGGACCCGGCAATTCCTCCAGAGGCAGCCGATGCAGCGATCACTTCGCTTTCTGTTGCGGACTCTGGTTTGCTCTCTTTGTAACATATAGCGCAGGTCCTCTCGGGAAGGAACGGCAATTCTCCTTGTTTCTCAGACTCCTCATCATCCTCATCGCTCGATTTGAGGCTAAATATGGTTTTCCGCCACACTCGGGATATCCACCGTCGCCAACGGCTAATCCCAACGAGCGGGAGCAGGAAAAGGAGGAATTCGGTAAATGCATGCCACACAAGTTGTCGGTTCAGATATTCGAACGATACCTCACGGCTCGCCTGTGCAGAAGGAGGAGTCAGGCGTATGCGGAGGACACGGTCGACTATTGTTCTGTATCGGCCATTGACTAAGAATACAAGGAAAGATACAAATGCTGCGACAGAGTGAGTCGCGGAAACGAGATCCGTCATACGAGCCAGCATCCGAACTTCCCGTGAAGGCTACTGATATGAGCATAAATTTTATGAAAGCTGGCCATTCAGTACTCACCTCTTCATATCCACCCTCTTTGTTAATCAACCAGCTCTCCCATTTGTTCCAGGCATAGCGGCCACCGACAGTGAGCAGACCATACAAGGACTTTTGCCACCTCGTTGGAGCAGAGTGAATCGGTCCCTTGCTACGAGTATCTACATATTTGAGGTTCTGTAGGGCCGCGCCGTAGGATGTGTCGTGATCCCAAATCGAGAGTTTAAATAAGATTGCACGCAGAGCAAATTGGATTTCATGAGACCAGTCCTCACGAGCTTGGGGCTAGAGAAGAGGAGTATCAGTGGGTACCATTCGATACAAACTTCGTCGACTATCGATGAGAGACACCTACCCCGAAATACTTTAAAGCGTTCCCGACTTGCTCTTTCAGTAAGCCGAGCAATTCCTCATCCAAGAGCTCAGCATCGACCTGTCCAACACGGAAGGCAGGTCTATTACCCTCACGACCTTTTATCGCATTCCAAAAGGAGAGACCGGAGACGGGAATTGTGTTCAGAGGATAAGGGAGTCGTTGCAGCGCGGGATGGTTAACCCAGGACGTCCGCTGCTGTTCCGCAAATTTGGAGCGAGCTTCGGCTTCGCGGAGACGGCGACGTGCTAGAACCCGCTCTTGAGCAGCGGCAAAATTTGTCGAGCTCATCGTTTAATCATGATGTTTCTAAGAGACAAAGTCGTGTCGCAAGCATGGGAGTCAATGACTTAGACGGATAACGGCCAGTGGTTGCGGAGGCCAATGCGGTCGGTCGGTTCCCCAGATCGGAGTTCGATTTGCCGAGGTCGAATCAAACCACGTGATTGGACGTGATTGTAGAATGATAAAAGGCCCATACTGTACTTACAAAGAAAACTTTTCTTTTGAAGATGCTGTTTTCATGGTCGCTAAGTTGGCTGCAAACCGCATAATGAACCGATATTGTGGGAAACTTCAAGAATTCATTTTAAATGGATATACAAACATAGACAAGGAGAAGAGAGTCCGCTCTGGAACGGCGAGTTGGTGGCTTTTTTATTTGTGTAAGGATAGTTGATCAATGCTTTGAATAAAGCCGACGGAGGATCTGAAGTCGATTTGCGGTATTTGGATGAAAATGCGTAAGGTGCTTGGGTACCTAACATTTAAAGAGAGACGTATTTATTTCCGAACCTCCGTTCATGCGAAGCTATTGAACGCCTACGATGTTGATAATTGATTACATATGTTCCAAAGGGCAAAAATAGTCCGAATCCTTCACCAGGTATTCATACTATATATGTTGGATATATCATTTAGTAGAAGGATAGACTAACTATCAATTGGGATTTTGGACGAGTTTGGGGGTTTCTAACAATATATAATCAATATTATTCGGTTTGTCTGCCTGAGATGCCTTATCGAAAACAGCACTTTTGTTTACCTGCGATTGATGTGATAGTCTAAGATACCTCGAGATAATATGTTCTTGATAAGGTAGTAATTCTAGACAATGAGACAAAGCGCATGGTCAGTTCAATGGACTTGTCAAGCAGTGGGAAAATCACCTAGACTATCCCCGTCTAGAGCTCGACTTGCCTAAACAGGAATTTCTGTGATGTCGGCTGTGGGCCATGCCTGTTAGCCACATTTGAATACTTTTAATTCCTCTCATTACAATTTTGATCCATTCAATGCTACTCAGCTTGGCGCGTGCTTTGCTCACGAAGAATGAATGACCAGAATCCTATTCCATAATTGAGTCTTTGAGAGGGGAGGGGATTTTTTCATGCCGATCGAACCGAAAGGCTACTGACTACTAAGGTTCCTATCCGGAAATGGGTCGTATGGAAGTTCAAGCATTGTAACTTTAGTCCCTTCTTCGTCAACCAGAAGATGGCGCACGTGCTGCTCTACGGATGCTCCAGATATTCGGCCCCACTGGGACCTTGGATAAGCATTCGCCCAGATATCATTTCGTGCCCCACCCGATGAACGGATCTCTTGGTTCACGGATGTATGAACTTGGTACTGCAAGGGGTAGGTTCTTTCTCTCTTTGTCCCGTCCTATCTAGTATCCAATCCAAGACCAGCCTTTACAAAATAATGCTAAGCGATTCAATTATTGCCTGCACTTCAATTAGCCCAATTTCAGCCATCGAATGAAACATGCTTCTCGGACCTCGTGATACCTAAACTCCTTAGATCCAACTACTTCAAGTGGATACAAGCTGCTCGTAGCGCAATATAGTATACTTCCTCTTTGCATACGCCCTACCGACCTCGTGCGTATGGCATATGGTCTCATGCAGTGGAATTTTCCTCGCTCTTTGCCTATAAAGACAGGTGATCGCGCTCGCTCTGCTGATCATTCCTGCCATCATTCTTCTTGTATCAGTGACAGGGAAGATCTCTACACAGGACGAGATTGTTCGATTCCGCAAGATGAAATCCTTCCTTGCAAGTTTGCTCACAGCCTCTTTGGCTTATGCCCAGACGGCCACAGAGAGTGAGCCTTCTCTCTCAGACATTAAAGAGGCTGCGGCTACCACAGAGCCATACTCTCCGGTATCCAATGTGTCCGGTTTGGCCTTCGATAGATTCTTCCAAGTTTGGCTCGAAAATATTGTATATGGTGTCCCTCACGTGCTGCTTTGCCTTTTCTGCACTCTAACATATGTGTTTCATAGGACTACGAGGATGCCGCTGCGGACGAGAATATGAAATGGCTAGCTAAGCAAGGAATCACCCTGTAAGTATTCCTCTTTGAAATACCTTAACTATTGATGCTTTACTGACAGCCTAAGTACAAACTTCTATGCCGTTACCCACCCCTCTGAGCCGAACTATTGCGCTTCCGCCGGAGGTGACACGTTTGGCATGGACAACGATAAGTTCAACCAGATCCCGGCCAACATCTCGACCATCGCCGACTTGTTCGACACGAAGAACATTGCCTGGGGAGAATACCAAGAACACATCCCTTACCCTGGTTTCCAGGGATACAACTACTCGAATCAGGAAACTTATGCCAATGACTATGTGCGAAAGCACAACCCGTTAGTCTTGTTCGACTCGGTCACCAAGAATAGCACTCGATTGCGCCAGATCAAGAATTTCACTAGCTTTGAGGATGACCTAGTCGACAAGAAGCTTCCTCAATATGCTTTCATCACCCCTAACATGACCAACGATGCGCACGATACCAACATCACCTTCGGCGCCAAGTGGGAACGTAGCTGGGTCCCTTCTTTGCTCAAAAACTCTTATTTCATGGAAAACACCTTGCTTCTTCTCACGTTCGATGAGGACGATACCTACGCCAAGGGTAACAGGATCTTTAGCGTTCTCTTGGGTGGTGCAGTTCCTGAGCACCTTAAGGGTACCACGGATGATACCTTCTATACCCACTATTCGATCATCGCTTCTATGTCGGCCAACTGGGGTCTGCCATCCCTGGGCCGCTGGGATTGCGGTGCAAATCTTCTCGAGATTGTAGCTAACAAAACTGGCTATATCAACTACGATGTTGACACTACAAACCTCCGTCTTAACGAGACATATCCTGGCCCCATGTCTGCTGGCGAGTACTCTAAGTACTCATCTGTGTGGCCCAACCCCTTGACTAGCGGCAACTGTTCAGCTGGCCATGGAATTCTCGACATCGTCAAAGATACCTACAAGGGAACCACTGCGACGTACAACTATACAAACCCCTTCCCATATGACACGAAGAGCGACTACAACACCAAGGTCACTGCGACTAAGAAGAGCGCCAGAAACAAGGGGTCTTCTTCCTCATCGACCCCTACTCCTAACGCGGCTATTAACCTTGTTTCGCCCACGGTCGGATCGTTTACCGGTCTGATGACGGGTCTTTTGCTTAGCTTTTTCTAATGTCATTGTTATGCGATTAGATAGATTTGTTTCTCAAATGTCTACGGGCCTGACATGAATGGACATGAACGTTCTATGTTGCAGAAGATGGACACCATGATGATTGCACGAATGATGTCGCGAGCATAAAAATATTAGCATAGCAACATTTACCCATTAGGGAAAATACTGGTTATGTCTTATACCTAGCACGCTCTTTTTGACGACTTCTTTGCCCCCCTGTAAATATTGTCTGCTTTTAACACTCTCAAGCTAAGGCCATACCCCAGGTACCAGCCAATGACAGCAGATAAGGTAAAAGACTTGATACAAAGTCTAGCTCGTGGATTTTGGCTGTAATTGCAGAAAACTTCAAAATAGATTTCGTTAATACATAAATCTCAAGTACAGCGCCACTTGAACATATTAGGAGCTTGTACTAATCAAAACAGTCTTTGTCTCCAAATAACTGTCCAAGCCGCTCAATAAACCCTCGCGACCCAAGCCACTCATCTTATAACCGCCAAACGGCATATCCTTAACAATAGTGGGACTTGTGCAGTTGACACCAACAGTACCTGCCTCCAGAAGTTTAGACAGCCGCACTGCGCGATCAATATCCTTCGTGAAAACAGCCGCATAAAGTCCGAACTCAGAGTCATTAGCGCGTGCAATTACCTCCTCCTCCGTCTTGAAGGTATTGATCGCCACAACAGGTCCAAAGACCTCCTCTTTCATCAGCCGGGAGTTATCAGGCACGCTCTCGAAGACAGTCGGCTTAATGAACCCGTTTCCGCCGTCGCCGCCCATAGTGAGCTTCCCGTCCTTCTGACCGATCTCGAGGTACTCCTTGACTCGTTCATATTGGATGTTATCCGCCTGCGGTCCGTGAGTGGTAGTCGGCTCCAGAGGATTGCCTAAGGCGGCAGCACCGAACTTCTCCTTGAACGAAGCTAGGAATTTATCTGCAACAGCCTCGTGTACATAGATTCGAGAGTTTGCAACGCAGGTTTGTCCGCTCATGAATCCGATGCTGAATTGAGTTTTTGCGGCGGCGGCTTCTATATCCGCGTCGTCGAAGACGATGGCGGGTGACTTGCCGCCTAGTTCCATGTGGACTACCTTCATGTTGGACTTGGCTGCTGCAACTTGGATCTTCTGGCCAGTGGCTGAGGAGCCGGTAAAGCTGAGGCAGCGAACATCCATATGAGATGCTAAGGCGCTTCCGGATGGATTGCCGAAGCCGGAGATGATGTTGACCACGCCAGGTGGGAAACCGGCTTCTGCGATCAGTTTGGCCGTGAAAGCAGACTATTAAGAGCAAGGTATTTAGTAATGATCTCATGAGAGAGTTGTATTCCCCTCGACTTACGGTCAAAGGAGCCTTCTCGCTACTCTTGAGCACCACGGTATTGCCAGCAGCCAAAGCAGGGGCAACCTTGAAGGAGAAAAGAGTGAGCGGCACATTCCAAGGAATGATAGCGCCGACAACGCCGTATGGCTGTCTCAGCGAAAGATTGAGATGGCCAGGGGTGTTCAAGCTGCTAGTTCCCTGCGCTTGCCAGCCAGTCTGTGCATAGTAGTCAAAGGTATCTGCGGCTAGGCCGCCATCCATGTAGTACGATACGGGCTTGCCCATGGAGATTGACTCTAAGCGAGCCAACTCTGGGATATTCTGGCGAATCAAGGTCGCCAGCTTGCTCAAGTAGACACCTCTGGCGTCTGGGGAGAGGTCTCTCCAAGCCGGGAAAGCAGCCTTGGCTGCTTCTACGGCCTTGTCCACATCTTGTTCGTTTGCTTCGTGGACTGAGAGAAAGGTCAGTATGTACTATGGATTGAAATGTATTGGACAACAGGTCGGGGATGCAGCAATGTACCTTCCGTAACGGGCTCTCGTGTGTATGGATTAATCAACTTGAATGTCTTTCCATCCGAAGCTGGTTGGAACTATACATAGAGAAGAACGGCCGATGAGCTACGTAGATCATAATGGTACGAGATCGGTGATTAGCCTTACCTCGCCATTTATAAAGAGCCGAGTTTCAATTGACTCCTTAGAGGGGATCACTTGTTCAGCAGTAGTAGATGACATGCTGGTAGGCATGAGATAGATGTGGTAGTGCGGAAACAATACCCGCTGTACTTGACGGGCGAGGGACCACTTAATATATCTTTCTAGGTAGGGGCGACAGTCCGAGACCGACCGTAAAGTCCGACTACCAGTTTACTTTAGATTAAGAGCATTATCCTAATTGAATAAGTTTCCTTATAAATCACCATGTCAACCGTGCGGAGATAATGCTGATCAGCCCAACCTTGGCATACGGTAGGAGCGGGGCAGTGCGCCGCTTTATGTGAGAATATGGACTTGCTCGGTAGTATTGTGGAACGTCTCGTATACTAGTAGTCCTTAAATCCGTCGATTGATCTAGGCTCCTAAGAATATTGGACGCTTTGTAGACGAGAGGGCCAATGAATAATAAATATGATTCGGTAGGATCGTACCGGTATCCAGACTCTGTACTAGTTCACTGGCTGGGAATAGAAGTTACACAACATGTGAGGCGGGAAAGCCTAGCACCGGAGAATTTGCTGCCACTACTGTAGTAGTTGCCTACTACTAGTACAAAAGATAGTGATGACGGTGGATCTTTTAGAGGGATATTGATTATTGTTTGGACTCCACTCAACAACATGACTAGGAATTAACAGTTTTTTTGAACCCCTAGCCTGTAAGAGACCGAATTCAGCGCTTGTACGCTAACCGACCGAGTCTTGTATTTATTGCTTTAATTAAATTGTAACAATTTAAATTCCATGGAAGTCCTTGCCAATTTATTCCGACCACTCTACAGAGTATATGAACCATAACTGGAACTAGTGGTCTTCTTAAGGGTCTACTACTGGTTGACGATCGCAATCGTAGGGCTGACTCAAGATCAACTTATACTACGTATAGAAACATTGTTATACTTTACTATATCATGAACGCGATAATGCTAAAATTTACACTCAACAATTATTGACTCCTTTCCAATCACATAATCTACCGAGCAAACCCTTGACGCTTCAAATCCTGCAGATTAAGTGTGTCTTGGTCACCGGGGCGGCGTTCTGACTCGAGCTTTACTTTATCCTCGGGGCCTCCTTCACCTTCGTAGTCACCAGCGGGTGCCAGTCTAATCAATCAGTATGTGAGTATATCGAGCAAGGAAATGGGTGCATCGCTAACTAACCTTCCACGGGCGTCACGGGTGCCACCCTCATCTTCAGGAATCGGTTTCCGGTTGCTACCTGTGGCGCCTGCCTCCCTACCGGTCTTAATTCCAGTCGCTTCTCGGAATTTCTTGTCGGCTCTTTCGTCAATGTTGGACTCGAGGACTGCATATTTGCTTAGTGCTCTGGTCCTATATCGACTTCAATACAGGAAACAAACATGACTCTACTTACCAGAGTCACTCTTCGGTCCAAGACCTTGCTTTGCTTGGTAAGTGTTGAGATCCTGTTCGGCGCGGGCAGCCATGCGGAGATGCTCGGACTCGGACATTTTGATTTGATTTGTATGTGGAAACAATGTGAGGTTATAATAAATTTGAAATTGGTTTGAATGGAGTTATAAATTTGGCTCTTGATTGATTAAGAAAGTTACGTTATTCCTGCTGCAAAGGTGATATTGCCTTTTATATACCTACGTCCAGTTTGGAACAATGGAAGCATTGCATCAGAATACATCATATTATGTAACTATGTATCATCCAAGAATTCGGAGATCGGGTCCTGATGGCAATGCATCTTGACTTTGGCGTACTGATGTCATGCAACCAGACACCGCATTGCCCTAAGTCAATAATCTGTTATGGGCTAGTGTCAAGGGTCGAGCCCTAGGGTTATCTCGGAAAGGAACAATGTTATTCCGAGCATCCCGCCCAAGGCGGGGAGCAAAGATTACAAGACTAATGTATACAGACAACGGAGCTCTCTACGTGTTAACCCTCCCATCAATCTGAATCTCCTTGGTTTTGTCGGAAGATAGGACCACAGTGTCCACACCAATACACATATTTCATGATATCTTAGCGTTCTCGAGGTTCCTCTCCTAGCCAATATTGGGTTTGGACGCAACTGCCTGATAGCTATCTATAGCTTCCAACCCAATCTTCCAGTCATTCCTCGCCATGGCTCACGTCGTCGAGTTACCCGGGGAGTCAAATCCGCTGTCTCCGCAAAACGTTCTCAATGCCTTGGTTCTGGCAGCCAGCTCGACACAGCAGCAGGTACAGACTGGTACACAACAATTACAAAATTGGGAAAAGCAGGAGAAGTACCATGCCTTTCTTCAGGTAATATGATGCCGCCCCACTTGTAATTCTTTTCGAGTCATCCCTGACACAAACTTGTAGGATGTCTTTTTGGATTATTCAGTGCCCAACGAAGTCCGGTATCTGGCCATTATTCAATTGAAGAACGGCATCGACAAATACTGGCGAAAGACCGCGACAAAGTACGCATGTTCGATCACTCTCGAAGATTGACCGAAGGATGAACTTGCTAATTGACTCATAGTGCCATTAAGAAGGAAGAAAAGGAGCAGATCAAGACCAGGGCCCTGCAAGCCGGGGTTGTCGAACCCGCGCCCCTCCTAGCTTTGCACAATGCATTGATGATTTCTAAAATTATGCGCCATGAATTCCCTCAGGACTGGTGCGTCCCCTTTCCGCCTTGAATTCAAGAACCGCTTTCCTAACAGCTCCGTCAAGGCCAGATGGAATATCCTCGCTCATAGGCTTCCTACGCTCTTCAACGCAGCCCGGTTCTAACCCGTTGCAATTGCCTCGAGCCCTTATAATCATTTTGCAGATAATCAAGGAGCTCTCAACAGGTCGGTTGCAAAGGACACGGACTAGCCTTCAGTCTGCTTCTCCAGAAATCTTTCACCTTCTGGGAAATATATATGTCGAGAAAGTGAATAATTGGGCTTCGCTTTTGGAGCAGGGCGTTGTCGACGAAGGGACATTGCTGGAAAGCCTCGAGCAAAGCCTAGTATCTCTCAAGGTTGTTCGGCGCCTTGTGATTGCTGGATTTGAACACCCCAACCGTAATAGCGAAGTCCGAGATTTCTGGCTCTTGACTCACTCTCACTTTAGCCGATTCCTTCAATTTACCAGCGGTTCTATCATTCTACCAGAAAATGTTCAGAAGGCGATCGAGAAACACATTTTACAGCTATCGAAGCTTCATGTGGAGATGGCCAAGGACCGTGCTGCCTCGTTTGCACTACTACCAGAAAGCATTGCCCTCGTCCGCTCATATTGGGGTCTGGTGGTTCGATTAGGGGAGAACTACGGTCAGTTAGGTGAATCTGATGGAAAGACGCTGATGGAAAAGGCCGGACTTAAAGCTCTTCTTTTGATAAGAGCGTGCTCAAAGATGGCATTTAATCCAGCCCAGACCTTCAAGTACCAAACCCCCGAAGACAAGGAGGAGAAAAAGCAGTCCGTTGAGCTTATCAAATCGGAGCTCTTCACGCATGACTTTGTGGTCAATGTCATGGAACTCCTCGTCACCCAGTTTTTCAGAATCAGGAAAAGCGATTTCCAAGAATGGGAGGAAGATCCTGAGGAGTGGGAGCGAAAAGAAGAAGACGTTGCCGAAGCTTGGGAGTTTTCTATCCGATCCTGTTCCGAAAAGCTTTTCCTTGATCTTGTCATTCATTTCAAAGACTTGCTCATCCCTCGACTGTTAACCGTCTTCTACAACTTTGCTAGTAAGTCTCCGCCCATCTTAGACATCGCAGAATCCTGTTGACATGGTACTCCTAGGCCCCCAGAATCATGATGTGCTACTGAAAGACTCCTTGTACTCGGCAATCGGACTGGCTGCCGCAAGCCTCGAACAGCATTTGGATTTCAACAAGTTCTTAGAGACAACTCTTGTCCCTGAAGTGCAGATGCAGGAACAGGGCTATAACCTTTTAAGAAGGAGAATTGCGATCCTGTTGGGCCAATGGGTCCCGATCAAATCGAGCGAGTTAAACAAAGACGCTGTCTACCAGACCTTCCAGCATCTTCTCAGCAAACAAGAGCCGTTGAACGACTTGGTAGTCCGCATAACAGCTGGTAGACAACTAAAACACGTGCTTGATCCGTTCGAATTCTCTCCCGCTGGGTTCCTACCCTATGCTCCGTCTGTTCTCCAGAACTTGATGTCCTTGGTTCAAGAGGTTGAACTCTCTGAAACTAAGATGGGGCTTTTGGATACAGTACGCATGGCTGTGACAAAGATGGAAGATAACGTATGCATTCCCTACCAATTTGTAACTTCCGTGAGTATGCTAATGGCTGCCCAGATTGCCCCATTCTCAGACCAAATCCTGTCGTTGTTACCCCCGCTGTGGGAGAGTTCCGGGGAGGAGCATCTCATGAAGCAGGCTATTCTTACCCTACTTTCATCGTTGATCAACTCCCTTAAGCAGGAATCCGTGCGATACCATAATCTAATCCTGCCTCTCATTCAGAATTCAGTGGAACCGGGTTCTGTAAGTCTCATATTCTACCAGCTATACTAATCCATGCAAGATGGAAACTAATTGACACACAGGAAACCCTGATATACCTGCTCGATGAGGCATTAGATCTTTGGGGCGCTATCTTAATGCAGACACCCGCTCCGGCTTCTCCCGAAATCCTCTCTCTTATTCCTGCCCTTTACTCCATCTTTGAAACCGCCACGGACAGTGTCCCGCAGGCTCTTCAAATCGCCGAATCTTATATCTACCTTGCTCCACAGGAGGTGCTCAGTGACCGAGTACGACTCCCTCTGCTTGCCTCCTTCGAGTCTCTCTTGAAATCTACAACACAGCAACGCCTCGGCGTCGTGCCACGTCTAGTCGAGTTAACGATACGTGGTACCGAGGCCGTGGATGGCGGCAGTGAAAACTCATACAATATCATCACCAGATCGCTCCTCGATAGTTCCTTCCTATCGTCTCTCCTGGAAGGCCTCTACTCTGCACACGAGGCTAGCCAAACCACGGGACCTAATAGAAAACGAACATCTGTTTACGGTGTCGTTGAAACGGACTACTTCTCCGTCCTTGCCCGTCTGGCCCTAGCATACCCTAAGATCTTCGTATCGGCCGTCTCTGCCGCAACGGGGTCACCCGAAGAACAGGCACTTACCTGGATCCTTACAGAATGGTTCCTTCATTACGACAATATTGGCAGTACAACGCAAAAGAAACTCCATGCCCTTGCGCTTAGCCAGCTACTCAGTCTAAACGGACCAGACACCCAACCACCACCATATATACTAAATCACCTCCAATCCTACCTCAATATCTGGACAGACATTGTCACCGAGCTTGCCGAAGGAACCGAGAGCGAAAACGATCCCCGTGCCGGCGACCATTTGGTCTTCTGGAATACTGCCAAAACAGGTAAATGGGACGAGAATGAACCGCCGGAGAACGAGCGCAGACGTCACTGGGATAACTCGGATATCCTTCACAAGATCAACATTCGAGATTTCGTCCGGGACCGACTGCGCTCCTTGATCGTCGGGTGCGGAGGCGAACAACGCTTCCAGGAAGAGTGGCTCCTCAACGTCGATCGCGAAGTTGTTGCTGCATTTGGGGCTTTGGGGCTTTTTGATTGAATTCAGGTACTGTGACCTTGGGCTCTTGTTATTTACCTCATTGCTCTACGAGACACTCGGCTCCTACAATTTAGTGCATCCGCATATTCATGTGGCTTTGCTGCTTATAAGAGGCTCACGATTGAGAAACTCGGTCTCACTACGGGACAGACATATGTCTGACTCATGAACCCGCAACGAATGCCAAACTGTTGTTGCAGGGTGTTCGCGGATCTTTTATGCGTCGTGAGATGGCTTACGGTGCTCTTGGTGGAAAGAAAAACATTGCATAACTATTTAGGAAGAGTGATTCCCCTAAGCGTACCAGCATTAGACCAAGACATTCAAACCCTTTCTCAACTCAAGCCTTGTACCACTGCCTTTCCGACCTAGTTATGATTTCCTTATGTGAATATGGGTTTCAAGTTAATACAAATGCCTGTTAACTATTTTACTGCCGACCAAAATGTAACGGGTATATGAACCATGTCGAATGGGCCTAGCTGTAGACTAATAATTAACCAATTCCGTAGAACATCCCCCAACCAAACACAACATCACATCATCACACCTATAAACTCCCACCCGCAGCACCCACAATCTTCAACCCACTAGCACCTCCACCACCAGGTCCATCAGGCGTAGTAGAATACGCAAGCCAGTAACGCGACGGATGCCACGCAACAGCAGGAATGCCCGAATTCACCCCACCACCCGTAGGAACAGTATATACACTCTCGCCCGTTTCAGCATGGAAAATATCAATTCCACTACCGCCACAGCCCACCTCATCACAAGCACCGCAGATGAACCTCCCGTCGAAGCTCCAGCTCACCCCGCGGACAGCTCCGCCATTATTGCTCGACACCGTGCGTCGACAGATCCAGTCCGTCGTGTCCCAGAGGGAGACAAGAGCGTCGCTGCCGCCGACGGCGAGGTAGCGACCCGTAGGCGCGAGAGCGATGGATAGGCAGGCGGATGTGTGGGCGTTCAGGGTGTGGAGGATGTCGAAGGATGGGTAGGAGAGGACTTTGACTGTGCCTTCGCCGGTTGTTGCGAAGAGGTGGAGGTCGGGGGAGGACGGGGTGGAGATGTGATGGGAGAAGGTTGTTGCGTTTGTTTGGACGGTCTGGGGATGGGAATCTAGGACTTTGTAGGTTGTTGAGCCGGCGGTTGATTTTTGGGTTGGGATGTTGATTATGCCGTTTTCGAGCACGGTTGGTGTGGACGGTGATTCGATGGATATGGGTATCAGAGTGTCATCCTAGTTGGTTGAGAGGAGTTTTTGTTAGTTCTATGCTTTTCCTTTTTCTCATTCGTGGCTTTGAGCGTTATGCTCACCTTCCGCCCAACTACCATTGTACTCCCATCCGCCGACCAGGACAAGGTAAATGCCTCGCCGCCGACGTCAAGACGGCTCACGCACGTTTTCGAACGGACATCCCAGAACCGTACGGAGCCGTCTGACGAGCAGCTTGCCAGCTCCGAGTCTCGAACGGGGTTGAAGAGGACTTTCTCGATTCCCGCGGTGTGACCGCGGAGGTCGGTCGAGTACTTCACTTGCGCGCGCTCAGGGTTCCAAATGCGAAGGGTACGGTCCGCGGAACCCGTCGCAATAAGCTGACCGGTAGGGTTCCATGCTATTGTTCGGATACTAGGGGGGAAGAGTATATGCCATCAGCTTGAAGTTGTCCTGGTTTGGTGCTGCAGCAAGTTTTCTTGGACGGAGACACACGTGTGAGACCCGGGCGTTCGCGCAATGGGATCATGATAGCTTTGAGTCTTGAGGCTCCCAAATGCGAAAGCGAATCGCTCTTTGGGGAGTAGGTTGCGCCGAGGAGGTGCCATTGCCGGTAGCTATTGTTTCCTTCTGGCGGAGTAGTGATGGTGGAGCGGAGGAGTAACCCACGTCGATGCCCCGAGGGGCTGTGGTTGGCGGGGATGAGGAGAAATTTCGCGGGGAGGGAGTTGCTAAATTACCCGGAAGTCCGCGACCACAAGATATAGAATGCAATTGCGCTGTGAGGTCGTTTGTTCGTAACGTTGTTGGGATTGCGGCGGTCACGATAAAGCGAGCGGATGGTCGATCATTGCAAGCTTGTAGGTGCCTGAGTGCCTCAGGCAATAAGTATTTGGTCGCATCTTTTGGTGATTGATATATAGAATACACGATTCTTTGTGGTCTGTTTTTAGCCATAAGTAAGTTGACATAAAAGGTTCTCGTAAATATGGTGATCTGAGTAATTTTGGGCGTGTTGAAAATCCATGTTGAAGTTCATGGTCCAATCAAATGACGTCCGCATTTCCATCGCATCCAATGTTATCAAATTTCATGATTCAGTCATTTCGCATGAACGGCCAACACAGCCTTTGAACAACTCCTGTGAGATCTATACATTAAATTATGGATAGATTGACATCATAAGGCTGAGAGAAAGAAGTCTTTGTTGCCCAGCCCAGTCGCATTTCCATACATTCAAAGACCCTTCGTCAAAATCCTCCAACCAACGACAGTGCGCCATCAAAGTTGTTTTTCAAACCTCTTAATTCTAGGAAGACATGCTCGCAGAGGCTGCCTAGAACAGTATCACTATGTTTGATTTCGAAGATGACGCGTCTAGGCGCGAAAAATGCTACACTACAGTAGCCCAATTGCCATCCTTCATTGATCCCAAACAGCCGCCGACGAAAAGGTCACCCTTTTCAACCATTTGGGGACATCCTTTCGTGCATACAGTAATTGAGCCTTTCTTCTCTTCTCTATTGACTTTCCCACTGGCACTCTATTTGCCTACACTGTTGCACGTGTAAAGCTTTAATTAACCAGCTACGTATAGGTGGAGGTCGTGTTACCAGAAGCTATCTACAAAACCGTTGAGAGTTCACTAGAGGCAAAGTTACCGAAGCTTCGATATGCTAGAGTGTATATGTCACTTTCATCTCTGCTTGAGGGAGACTTTTTCAATACCTATATCAAATCTGGTATTTTAAAGATCATCACACTTCACCCCTTCAGTGAACAAGACCAATAATAGACAGGGCCTATCCTAACCATCTGCCAGGGAACATCCTCATGATTTCCGAGGGTCGCTCAGGCTCTGATAACGTATTTACACTTAGAGATGGTATGGTCTACCCTTCCAGGACGGTGCTTTCTACCAGCGCCCACCAGACTAACCGACCTGTAGGAATATTGAAACTTGAACTCGGAAAAGAGATATTCGAACGGACGGGACTAACAGGGAAGCCCATACGTAGTGGAGGCAGAAAACATGTAAAGGAGAGATATGGTACGTGTCTATCCGACTTTCCCTTTGCAAGATCCATATACTCACAGATGCCAACAGTGGTTGAAATCAACCTGCGGTTGCCTTCAATGCTACACGGCAAGAAAGGCTTCAAAAGGATAGTATGGGCATTCAAGAATGTCCTCAACCACACTGTCGCCTGGCTTTTCTACGACATGGCCTCGGAATCGAGCGGTATATCCAATGGTACTGTACCGTCCTCGCCGCTTCCGGCTGTTGACGCACTAACAATCAGCTAGACGATTCCTCCTTGAAAGGAAACCACCCACATATTATAGACTGCGAGCCAGTGCGCGCTCATCACCGTGACGTCCTCGTCCCACTTTTCAAGGAAATGAACATCGCAGAAACAGCCCCAGAAGAGGAGCTGAGGGATCACTGTGACGAGATATCTGAATGGTTGGCAATGGTGACACTTGGGTCCCCGCGTGTCACAGCGAACGACGACATAGACCCGTTCCTCTGCCGCTATAGTGTACCGGATGCAGATGATGCGAAGTCCTCGGACATAGTCAGCCTGAGGTGGCGTGGTCTTCTTCCTCCTAAGTGGATCATGTCACTATTCCTTGCTTTACTGTATGATGCAACCTTGCCAACTTTATAAGTGCCCTCTTTTCTTGTTGTCGAGGATTATGTGTGCTGACTGATTGCGTCTTAGACGGGAAACCGCCCCAGAGGAGTCGGCTTGGGTTGCCTTTTCGGCGAGTGCTTTGGGAAGGGAAGCTGTGGAAGGGAAGGATGGTTACACGATTATGACATTGCCTTCTAAGGGTGGGAATGACGAAGATGTGTTAAAGGACTCAGACACTGTACCTAAAAGTGGTCGTCCTTTTGTTTGCTGGGAGTATGTTGGTGCCTCTATTGTATAGAAATTGAAGGGGATAACCTGCCCTGCTTTAGATGCATACCTCCATAGCTGCATCGCTTGACGGTTCTTTGTTGCTGCGTTGATTGACTTGCGCATGGACAAGGCATATGCAAACTACCAATAGCATGAAGTATTTCCATTCATTTTGGCATAAAATCCCACTATAGTTAGTCCTGACGACTATCTAAAAAAAAAACAAAAAAAAAAAAAAAAACCCTAGCTGCTCCTATCCCACAGAGCTATTACTAATTACTGGTAAAAAGCACATGAACTCTAACAATGCAATAACAGGCGGTAAGGATATATTCAAGACACAAGCGTTGAAAAACGAGAAACAATCAACAGTATAATCATCCAATAAGGTCGTTTACCACATCCTGCAAAACAGGTCTATTTCCAATGACCTTGTTACCATTTGGTAACTTGACCCCCCTTTTTGTAGGTTGCTTGAGGCCCTGTGGCTTCTGTCGGGCCTGTACCGGACTTAGAGGTCTACGAGTCTGCTTGGGAAAGGTAGGACTCCTCTTCGGACTGGGCGTGGACTTTTCTTGTGGCTGGGGCTGACTGTGGATCATATTATCGAATTCGAAGACGTGGTCTTCCATGGCGCCCTTCGGCAGATCGTATACCCATCCTCGCTCTTCTACTAGTTTCACGTATTTGCCTAGTAGTTCATTGCCGTCATGGAGGGTGCTCTTGCTTCCAACAACAAGGAGCTTTGTCCGTGCACGGGTAAAGGCAACATTGACTCGCCTCCAGTCACGAAGCAGATCACCGACATGATTATCTGCGTTGCTCCGCACACAGCTTAGAACAACAACTTCTTTGTCTCGTCCCTGGAACTTGTCGGCAGTGTGCATTTCGAGGTCTGGTAGGCGGTGACGCAGATCCTGTTTCAGAAGCGAAAGCTGGCTGCGATAGAATGTGATGACTCCGATGCTGCGTGCCGGTATACCGCAAGAGATGAAAGCTTCCACGAGCTGGGCGCAGAGGGTTGCCTCGGTAGGGTTGACGATGCGCGACCCTTGTGCGATGTCTGAGGCCGGCGTGGCCAGGGTGTCGGTGTTGACAAGGCGGGTTTTGGCAGAGGGATCGACAAGGTCACGTAGCCAGCAGCGACCCTGGCTTGTACCAAAACAGAGCTGTCGTTGCTTCGGGGATTGGACCAATTGGTCAATATGATGATGCTTAAGACCGCCGATATTGGGAACCTCTAAGGATCGCACTGCGACCTCCTGGGTACCACATTTGAGCTGCCCAGAATAGATAAGGGTATTCGAGAGGAGCATAATGTCCTCGCACATTCGATACTGATGCTCAAGGTTGACGACCGAGGTAGGATGAGAATCAGAAAGCAGTTTGAAGAGACTAACGTCGAGACCGCCCTCTTGAGCGTCCTTATTCTGCACCAGAGGGGGCAGTTGGTAGTGATCACCGACGAGGATGAATGTCCTTGCCATTCGAATCGGACCTAAACATACCGGCAAGGTGATCTGAGAGGCTTCATCGACAATGCAATAATCAAATATGCGTCGAGTAAAAACATTGTGACCAACTCCTAGACAGGTCGTTGCAACAACCTGCGAGTCCTCATAAGCTGCTTTAAGCCCTTCCATTGTGCTCTTCGGAATTGCCGCGAGATCAGCAAATTCCTGGACTTCAGGATGCACCTTCGCAGCAGCCCCAACGCGTAGAATACGGATGTTGTCATCCCGAATCTTTAGGAGAATGTTGTCGACTGCTGTGTGCGTGTATGAGGTCAAAAGCACACTTTTCCCTTGCGCTACCAATGCACGAATGATGTGGGCGATAGTGGTTGTTTTCCCCGTCCCGGGCATTCCCAGCACCAAGGAATAATCCCTGGCGCTCATTACTTTATCAATAGCCCGCTTCTGATCAACATTTAGGCTCGCTCTGTCGACATTAGACATCTTGTAGGCGGACAACGTGGGTTGAAACGTGGGAGCAGATCCTTCGACGATCAGTCTCCTTAGGTTTTTGGCCTGGAACAAGTCCCTTTCCATCATGGCGACCAGGTTTGCGCGAACGATGGCCATGCCATTACTAAACTCGTCCTTGTCCAGCCGATAAATGATTTCTTCTGACTCGACTGACGGGGCTGACGAAGGAGCATCGGCATCAGTGATCTCCATTATGCCCCTGAATGACTGATTTGATTTGGCATCGAAGCCTTTGGTCTTGGTTCTTGCGTTATGCAGCCGTCGATCCACTGCGACAGAGATGCGTTTGGGACTGACTTGCACGACATAACCATTCGCAAGTGCGAAGTGACCCCTTTCATCGGAGATTACAATCGGCTCCCCAACCGTGAGCTGGGACTCGGCGAAAGAGAAAGAAAGGGTGGGTTGTTTTTTGACGAACGTATAACGGTAGCGATTTATCTTTATCCCTTCTTTGTCTTCAAAAGCTGATCCTGGTTCGATTACAATGTTGCCAAAGCATCGACCGAGCGCCTCCCGTTCGCTGCTTAGAAGCGTCCACAGCTCCCGCTTGAATCTCATCATACTTTGCTCCTCTTTAGTGAGCAGATCGTCCCATTTCCTGAAGAAATCATGATCTTTGGGTGTCAAGTGGTCCATAGCCTTGACAAACTCGTCGCCAAGTCCACTCGTTTCACCATCTCCATCATCGACCAGCTTATGATAAATGAAGCATGGCGTCTTTGAAAAGCAATTGTTGCACGAAGCTTGTCTTTTAATCATGGGTGGCAGTTGCGTTCTCTGTAGCATATATCCAGCTACTCGATTACGTGCTTGAATCATCTGAAGGAGCTCATGACGAATGCCACGAATTCTGAAGATTTTAGTTGTCTCAAGGTAGTAAAGCAGGCCGAAGGTAACTTCCACGTCTAATAGCGACAGGCTCGGTCAGATTGGAAGTAAATATTTCTTAACAATGTGTAGACTCACCATAGCGGTCAGAGAGTAACAGTGTGTAAAGAGCCGTCTGAGCCCTATGGGCATGGTTTGTGTCTCGGTTACCTGTCTTAAGCTCGAGAGGCACAATCAGGTGTTTGTCGCTCTCGCCATCATGACAAGCAACTTGTACAGTAGCGTCGATGTTTCCCTTCAGTCCATACATAGGAGACCAAATGTGCTCTTCAACCTCGAGGAGTTTGTTGATACTTAAGCGGAGCTTGGAGCTATTTCGATCTTCAACAAAAGATTGCGCCTATCATAGGATTAATGAAAGGCCGCTGCAGATCGTTGTGGGTGACACTTACACCTGGCTTTGATTTGAGGAAAATGTCTGCCCATGTTCTCAAAGCTGGAATTTTGCCCATCGCATAATCGATGGCTTCCGGAACACTCATTTGGATCAAGTACAGTTCCTCGATATGTTTGACGATAACAGTCTCAACTAAAGACCTCAACGAAGCGATGTCCCATTGATTGACCTTCATTGCTTCTTGAAAGATTTCATGGAATATATTCCCAAATACCTGAGGTTTTCCGATACCACCGGTGTTTTTGATGCGATCTTGAAGGACAGCCCGCCGCTGGCAGCCGATCGAGTCTGCGACGATTGTTGCTGAGATCAGATGGTCCGGGTGTAGGATGATCATGTTATTTGAATCATTGATAATACAATGACCTGCCGCATCAAAGTCGCCTATTAAGTGGATATATGAATCCTTCAAGCATGGGCTGTCGAACCAGGATTCTCGTAGAATGACGACCTTCTCCTGCTTAGTTTTTTCATCTTGCACTAATAACACCTGATTACAATGTCAGTTTTAGCCGTGAGCATTTAGAGTATTCGATGGCAGACCTTTTCCGGCTGGGAACGCCCCCGTTCAGTAGTATAGGTAGACTCGGCAATATCAACAACCAGATAGCGCTTGATAGCCTGTCGACTAAAATTCTAATTTTTTTATATATTTAGCAAATATCTAATAAGAATACCCACTAAGAGTGACAAACATGGTTCGATCCATCTGCACCTGACTGCCTCATAGACTGCTCGATAGCCTCCATGTCAAATTCATCATCGTCAAATTCATCACCAGAGGATTCTCCCTGTAGCCTGTTCGTCGCTTGGGCAGAATTCACTGTGCTCGTAGAAGAGCCGTTTGTGCCAGATCCCGAGACAGATGGGTCAGAGGCCGGGGTAGGCTTTGAAATGAGCCTAACCACCTTGCTGTTCGAGGCTGTGTCATACTCAGCAAGGATATCATCTATGTTATCCGAAAACTCGTCAAAATCATCGTCGAACTCGTCAGCATCGAGGGTATAATTGTTCTCGTTGTTTACATCTACTTCCGGCTTCGATGACGGTAAATCAAATCGTAACTTCTTCACTGTTTTAAGAGTATTACTTGGAACAAACTTGGCGCCTTGTCCACTCTCCACCGCTCCTGAGTGGCTATTATGATCCACGAAAGGGTCTATAGAGGCTTCCGCAAGTTCAAGGAAATCTTCATCGAAGTCATCGTCTCCGAATTCGGATGAGCTCTGCTCCTTGCCCTGACGTGCAGAATAGGTATCTTCGGCTTTGTTTTCTCGGCTTGGTTCTGACGAGGATTGACTTCCATGTCGACCTTCTGTGTGGGATACTGACCGACTTGGTTGCATACCTTTGCGCTTGGGAACAGGTGACGAATCGGGTGCAGGGGGTGGGACTTTGGGCGGCTTTACCACATTTTGGAGGCTGTTTTCGATCTTTTCCACGAGGAAGTTGATCTTAGATGAATTGATACCTCTGGAGTCAACGACATTGCTTCTTGATCGAGAAAAGATGCCGCGGCCGGTGCCGATGTTCGCGCCATCAATTCTTCTCCGCTTAGCTTTGGAGCTTGGCCATTCAGCAAGGCAACTATTGGATCGCCTTAAGCCAGAGGGGTCACGGCCTGTCCTAACCGGGGCAGGAGTCTGTGGCGAGGAGGAAAGGAGGTTTGTGAATTGAGGCTGAGGCAAATCTTTACTGCCGTTGGCTGTGAGTTTGCCCACGTAGTTGTTCCATAACTCCGTTGCGAGATCATGTTGTGGAGTCCTAAGAGACCCTTGGACGGACTGCATGTCGAACGACTGTTTGCGTGAGCCTTTTGGATTCCCAGCTAAGGGCGAACTAGCCGGAGAAGAAATGTGGCGACGTTTCCGGCCTTGTGTTGCAGGTGTCTGCGCCATTGTGTCTGGGTTTGAGCTCACGGGGACATGCTGCCAAATGACATAGTCTTCGGGCGTAAACTGTGGCCCTGGAGCTCGGCTGATGGCATCTTCGGTATTGCTTATAAGATCTGCTAATGGAATCCTATTGCCCGGCGTCTGAGGGCATTCTTTGGCCGGCGTCGGGTCTGTTGTATCAACTGGAGGCTCTTCTTTACTTGGTTCGGATTGATCTGGTTGAACCACACCATTCATCCATGATGTTTGGTTCTCCTTGTTCGCATGTGCTGGCTTTAAAGACGTTTTAGACGGTGATTTCGACGGTGATCGCTTCGATGGTGCCTGCTCAATATCCATCTCGTCTTTGCTATTGTACCGAAAAGCATTCAGCTTCGAATGGGAGTTTGAGGATATAGGGTATGAGGGTTGTCTTTTGTTCATGGGGTTCATGGTTAAGGCTGCCCGTATGCTGCACGAGCGCCGCAGCAGGGCATCTCGATTAGTCTTAAGTGGATAGAGTTAGTAATGCAAAGCGTGCCTGGCCTGCGGAGAAAAGACCAATTAATAAACTTGCTGGGATGAAAAGTAGAGAACACGGTTATTTTTCGATGCTGATGATAAGTTCCAGAAAGTGATATGGGAATATTTTGACCATAGTTAGAGTTGTGTCTGGATGCATGCAATCCCACGAATCTCAGATGCAGATGCGATAAGGGTCTCCCAAGACGCGTCGCGCGTCAAGTTTGCCTGCCTCAGGCATTATATATGCCTGAAATAATAGGCATAAATCAGCATGCAAACTGACCCGATTGGGACTAGTGGAATGACTCCATCGGCCTTTTGCGGCTTCTGAACATCAACCGCTGTTCAAACCGTCACCCCTCCAACTTAACGCCTTCTGCGCCTTCAACGACAGCGGTCGGATCAGGAATCGATCAATTGAACCGATAATCGTCATCGCTGGTCGAAGGAATCATTGAACTCGACGTCCTGTCTCCACCGTTCCTGCTTCCTACATCCGACAGGGGCCTCAACCCGCCACCGCCTGTCTCTTATCATCGATTCACCAAAAACCAGGGAACTCTCTAAACTCTCTGCTACTCTTCAGATTCGCAATGTCTGCCCGTCCTTTGTCGCAGTGCCTTCGCGCCCGCTGCCTTTTCCGCAGACCCCAGAATATCCAGGGTTTCTCGACTCGCAGCAACCTTCGTGCCGCTGACCATGGTGACCACTACGATCCCCCAACCGGGTGGCTTTTCGGTATCAGGCCAGGTCAGAAGTACGTGAAAGAAGGCTGGGAGAACATTTGGTACTACGGATTCATCGGCAGCTTGCTCGTTGCCGGTGTCGCATACGTTTTCAAGCCCGACACTTCGTACGTCAATCCCTTGCGCTTTGGCTGGGTAGCACCACGCTCCTTGTCTTTAGCAGATTCTGTTCTATAATAACGTACCGAAGAGCAAACGTCAGTTGTGACTCAGGCTAATTTATTTTTATAGGATACAAACATGGGCTCTGGAAGAGGCCCGGCGGAGGCTGGAAGCCGAGGGTATCTTGGAGGACCCCGAGAAAGCCCAGAGAAAATAAAGGGGGTTGGTCCGGGTATTTTCTTGTACATTGTACATAGAGCGGTCGGACATGGAAAACAGTTTCGGATGAGAGGTTGTACCTGTGCCAGCAGATACGATTTGCCGGCCGGCTCAGTCTAGACAGGTCTTTTTATTCCCTTTCCTATGTTCTTTTTCTTCTTTACATTCTATATGTACTCTGTCTACGTATGTTCTGGGATGCTTTCACCAATTGCTTTAGAACGTTTCGAAAAAGCATGGAATACAACTTTTTCAATCGCAAATAGCGTTCTATATATTGACTAGGTTGGACCTCTGCCTCTATGTATTGGTAAGCTTGGTAGAGGGCACATTCACCCGTGGCGGTCTATTCTCAGTTCCGTTCCGCCCACTATCGCGGGCCAGGCTGCTATACTTCTGAGTATATATCTGTCCGTCTAAGAAGCGGTATCTCTCTCCTGACCTTTGCTACAAGGTCCAAGTCAATATCCGCGATGGCAATTTGCGGCTCGGTATATTCATCGCCAAGTTGGGCTACGATCTCTCCCCAGGGGTTCACAATCATAGAGTGACCGTAGCTTCTCCTCTTCTCATTGTGAGGGCCTGCTTGCGCTGCTGCTATCACATATGACTGAGTTTCAATAGCTCTGGCTCGTAGCAGGGTCTCCCAATGGGCCCGTCCTGTGGGGATGGTGAATGCTGACGGATAAGTGATAACCTGAGCGTTCTGTCGTTTCAACGCGAGACTTATCTCGGGGAAACGTAGCTGCAGGCGCACGATATGTGAGCAAACTCAAGTGGTGTGGTCCAAACAAGTAGGAAGAGTCTGGTCTCTAATGACTTACATCGAAACATATTGACAAGCCCACACGCCCAACAGGAGTCCCGAATGGAGGTAAGATTTCCATGCCTTTCTCGACACTCCTAGGAAAGACAGTGAGTATATGTGTCATACGTCTCATATTATACCTTCAGGAGTCACCTACGCGCTTTCTTTAAGCACCGGGCCGCCTTTGATATCTACATCAAACAGATGAACCTTTTGATAGCGCTGCGTAATTATGCCCTTTTCATTGATCCAGATAAGAGTGTTTTTGACTCTACCATCCGGAGCTGGTTCATGAATACCAACATTTATGTGCAAATTAGACTGTTCGGCCTCTTTCTGTAGACCCAATACAAATTCGCTGTCATGGACAGACCGCGCAAGTGATACTGTCTCTGCCGGCGAAGAGCCGATATAGTCCGATGCTTCAGGAAGAAACAATACCTGGGTTTTGGATTAGTCGGAAATCTCGAATGATTGACACCTATCATACTTTAGCTCTAGCTGCAACTGCTTTGCGCACCAGTATCTGACACTGAGCCAGGTTGGCAGTCATGCTCGCAGTCGAGCATAGTTGCCCCACGGCCTATCAAGTTAGTTAGTAAACCGTTAGAAGCCGGGAATCTCTCCAACCCTCTCTCATTCTTGAGTAAGACCTTACTGCAGTAACCATCGCTATTTATATATAGCCAAGAATCTATTTTTAAATGAAAGTAAGGTGAAAATTGTGCTAGGTTATGCGATGAAGATTGTGTGTAGTTCATGGTGAGGTAACGTAACCCGTAAACGAACCGCCACTGTAAACGAGCCGCCATCTGCTGTATATCATATAAAATATCACTTTTTATAATCCTAATAACTCAATAACCAATGAACTAGGAGCCTTTAAATTAGATACATAATATCTATTCTATTCTAGAAGCAATATGCTGATTTTTCCCAAAATATTTAGCTATTTATTTCTAGTTTATACTGTAGAAGGTATTAAATACGGCTGCAATTTATATTATTTCGAGAATCAACCCATTTTAGAAAATTTTCTCCTATCAATAGATTAATTAGGCTATCACGATAAGTCATACACAGAACTACATACCTTCTAAATGCTTGGTGGTTGAGATATTTGCATCATAGTAAGTGACATTTTATATGGTATTCAGCAGATGGCGGCTCGTTTACAGTGGCGGTTCGTTTACCGGCTACGTTATCTGATACGATTAGTGAGCTATCGGGAGACTTACCCGTTTTGGGAAGAGATCTCGACTGTGCTTCATCAAGCGGACCCAAATCTGAACAAACGTCACTGACTACGCCAACATCTCAGATACCAGCTTTGTGTTAAGAATATCCTGACTTATTACAAGCCAGGTTACAAAGCGGGCAACATGAAAAGTCTACGGAGGGATTTCTCTTCCGACCCGCAAACCGCAAATGTCACCAGCAAAATCTTTGTCAGGTCGACAAAAAGTGGAAAGGTGCAAAAGATCGTTCGTGAGCTCTATTTGAGACAGGATATTCCTTGCTCGTCAAAACTATGCTCGATATGTCCCGCAAATGCCCCAGCAGATGCAAATGGAAACAGTGAGGAACATTGGCACATGATACTTATCACTTTCAGTGGCTAATGCGACACTAGTTGCACCTTTCGTTCTTTCGGAGCACCCTGCCGGCACAACCGCTTTCCCTCGTGGCCACTATCTCGTCCCTGATACAAATGCGCTGCTTAATGGCATGGACCTGTTCGAACACACTGGAGCATTTTACGACGTGGTTATCCTTCAAACCGTTCTCGAGGAACTTAAGAACCAGTCTCTACCCCTCTACAACCGTTTGCTTGCCTTGATCAAAGCCGACGAGAAGCGCTTTTACCTTTTCTTCAACGAATTCCGCATGGAGACACATGTTAGGAGAGGTGCAAACGAGTCGATTAACGACAGAAATGATCGCGCCGTCCGTGCCGTGGCAAAATGGTACACAGAACATTTGCGGGCCGCAACGAAGAAGTCAAAGGAGAAGACAGTACCGACTATTGTCGTTATTACGGATGATAAAGATAGCTTGCGCAAGGCGAAGGAGGAGGACGTGACAGCTCTATCGTTAAACGATTACGTTTCGGGCTTGGAGGATTCTGAAAGATTACTTGACATGATCAACGAGTCAAGAGAGGCAAGGGAAACCAAGGGTGCACGCGGAGAGCTTTTCTACCCAGAATACTATACTATGTCCAAGATTATGACTGGCTTGAGAGCTAGCACCCTGCACCAAGGTGTTTTTAACGTGTCACCGTATAACTATCTGGAAGGTTCCGTCAGCGTTGCAGCATTTGACAAGCCTCTTCTCATATTGGGCCGTGACAACAGTAACAGAGCTATTTCCGGGGATGTTGTTGTGATTGAAGTGCTTCCCAAGGATCAATGGAAATCCCCCTCAACGAAGATTGTCGACGAAGAGGCAGTCACCAAAAATGATAACCCTGACGCTGGAGATAATGAGGCCGTGGTTACAGAAAGGGAACGGAAAGCTTTGCAAGAAGAAGTCAGACAAGCGCATGGAAAGAACACAGAAGGCAGACCCCAGCCGACAGCGAGAGTCGTCGGTGTGATTAAACGGAACTGGCGCCAGTACGTCGGGCACGTTGACTCGGGTTCAACAGGCTCTCAGACCAGCTCTGGTCGGCGACAGCAAAACGTTTTCGTGTTACCCATGGACAAGCGTGTGCCTAAGATTAGGGTACGCACTAGGCAAGCTAGCGAATTGCTGGGTCAACGCATTCTCGTCACAATTGATGCATGGGATCGTGATTCTCGGTATCCTACTGGGCACTTTATTCGGTCATTAGGAGAACTCGAGACCAAGGGGGCCGAAACAGAAGCGCTGCTACTCGAGTATGACGTACAATATAAGCCATTCCCGAGGGCTGTTCTCGATTGCCTTCCTGCAGAGGGACACGATTGGCGCGTTCCAGCAAGCAAGGAAGATATCGGTTGGAAAGGCCGCCGAGACCTCAGGGATCTTCTCATATGTAGTATTGATCCCCCAGGTTGTCAGGATATTGATGATGCTCTCCACGCACGACCTTTGCCTAATGGTAACTTTGAGGTCGGAGTCCATATCGCGGATGTGTCGCATTTCGTCAAGCCGAACAATGCGATGGATCTCGAGGCAAGCGTCCGTGGCACTACAGTCTATCTGGTTGACAAGCGTATTGATATGCTTCCACACTTGCTTGGTACCGATCTGTGTTCACTCAAGCCTTATGTGGAGCGTTATGCTTTCTCTGTTCTGTGGGAGATGACCCCTAATGCGGAGGTCGTTTCTACTGATTTCACGAAATCGGTGATCCGTTCGCGTGAAGCCTTTAGTTACGAGCAGGCTCAGTTGCGCATTGACGATCCATCAAAGAAAGATGAACTGACAGAGAGCATGCGCACTTTGCTTCGGTTTTCTAAGATTCTCCGTCAAAAGCGTATGGACGCAGGTGCACTGAACCTCGCCTCGCCAGAAGTCCGTATCGAGGCAGACAACGACGAGGTTGGAGATCCACTTGCGGATGTCAAGACTAAAGCTATGCTGGCAACCAACAGCCTCGTGGAGGAGTTCATGCTTCACGCCAATATTACAGTCGCAGCGAAGATCTACAGCGCATTCTCTCAAACCGCCATGTTACGACGACACGCCACCCCTCCACCACAGAACTTCGAAGAGCTCATCAACCAGCTTTCCAAGAAGCGGGACATGAGACTCGATGTTTCCAGCTCCAGGGCTCTTGCTGACTCCCTTGACCGTTGTGTTGATCCTAAGAACCCCTTCTTTAATACCCTGGTCCGCATTCTCGCTACCCGTTGCATGACATCTGCAGAATACTTCAGCGCAGGCGCTCACGCCGAGTCGGAATTCCGCCATTATGGTCTAGCATCCCCCATCTACACCCACTTCACCTCGCCCATCAGACGATATGCCGACTTGTTGGTCCACCGACAACTTGCGTCCGCCATTGGATACGAAGGTGAAGACGGCCGGGCTGTCGTTGAGGGCGTCATGACACGCAACCGCCTCGAGGATATCTGCCGCAACATCAATCACCGTCATCGCAACGCCCAACACGCCGGCCGAGCCAGCATCGAATACTACGTTGGACAGGCTCTCAAAGCACGCGGAGAGAAGCTATCCGCTAACGGCGTGGACGGCGGCATCGAAGAAGATGGCTACGTTATGCGCGTTTTCGAGAACGGCGTGGTTGTTTTTGTACCGCGTTTTGGCATCGAGGGTGTTGTCCGCCTGGAGGACTTTGTGCTCCAGGGAGATTCTAAGCTACGCTCTGTTGAGGATCGGCGTGAGCTGGTGGTTCGTCGCGAGAGCGACTTTGATAATGAGGAATTTACTGTGCGGGTCTCGGATAAGGGCCACGCTGATCGGGGTATGACTGTTGAGCTCTTCCAGAGGGTTAAAGTCAACGTCAGTTCTGTGAAGGAAGAAAGTGGTCGGGGGGCAGGAAAGAGGAGGGTTAGGGTGCTGATCTTGGGAGCTTAAAACCAATAAGACAAAAATAAAAATGGATCTTGTCTAATGTTAACATTTGGGTGGGGCTATAAAAGAGATTACTTGGAGTCTATTGGTATTATCAGTAGGTCATGTATTACTATCCGATCCATAAATATTTCCTGTATACACATTCAGTAAATATGGATGATGCTTATCCATCGTATCAACCTGACTATGGACGGCCATCTATCATACTCTTTTGGGGGTAACCATTCCGCGAAGTAGTGTAACCGGCGACCAGACCTTAACCTCAGGCTCTGGATCAGGCGTTGAAGATGCCATGACCGGCAGGCCGCTCTTCTCGCCTCTACTTTCGGGGGTACTCATCACAGCGGCGCTGTTGTTAGCGGCTAACTGCTTGTCCCGGCGGAGGTCTCCGACTTTCCAACCCCGAACTATCCACAGACACAATGCACCACCGATATACATGAACCCGGTGAAGATCTGAACCCTCAAGTAAACAGATGTCCTGGACTCATTGTCCCGCAAGACAAGTGCGATAGCCTCAGAGACAGTTGTAGGAGCAACCAGAACAATCCACGTAATACTAAGACCACTGGGCAGATCCCTCAACCCCAGGATCTCAGCAAGCACCGGAGTAACAGTAGCCCAGTACGTCCCCGACACCGTTCCAACAAGAACAGCAAAAAAGCAAACCACACCCATGCTCCGTGCAAATACCCATATAACCAGACAGAACAACCCGCAACAGAAAGATAAAAACGCAGCGATATTAATGCGGCCGAGCTTATCGCTGAACATGCCCACGAAAGGTCTCCCTATGCCTTGGCCCAGATTAAGCAGCGCACTGACAATACTACCCTGGTGGGACGACAAGCCAACAGAGAGGGCAAAGTTAGCCACGCTGAAAAGCAGAGCGACATAGCCCAGCATGCTTAGCACACCCCATCCGAGAAAAAGGATGAATTCGGGGCGCTTAAGTAAAGGGAGATGGAAGGGCTTGTGGTGGCTGCCGACGTCCTTGTTACGGTCACGCAGGAGGTTTGCGCAGACGAGGTTGACGACGCAGGCAATTATGCCTAGGATGCGGAAGGCCCAGCTAAGGCCGAGCTGGGGGATCATGGAGCCTACGGCGAGGGAGTAGATTAGACCACCCAGGCCCGATCCGGCGGCGTTTATGCCCATTGCGAGGCTTCTGCGGCGCTGGAACCACTGCGGGGTGATTCCTACGCTGCCGACGAAGAGGAAGCCCATTCCCCAGCCGAAACAGACGCCTTGGCTGAGGAAGATGTGCCATCTTTGGGTGGCGAAGGAGGATCCGATGAGTGAAAGAGTCTCGAAGAAGACGCCCATGTTCAGGACGAGACGGGTCCCGTAGACATGAATGAGGTGGGTTGCTAGAGGGGCAACTAAGAGGGCACAGGAGATACTCAGTCCGCCGGTGAAGGCGTAGGAGAGTGCAGAAGTATTGGGAAATACGTCGTGTGAGAGGTAATATGAAAGGAATACCCCGTAACTCTGAGTATCGGTTAGTCTACATTGCGCTTTGACCAGAGAATAACGAAGTCGAATAGACGAACACTATTGATTCCCCATGTGTGGGCGTTGATCCAAAAAACACAAGCGACACACACCCATCCATAGCCTCCGTCTGGAGGAACATCACGCTGATATTTCTCCTCTAAAGCCTCCGGGGTTGGGTTTTGCGGTTGTTTAAGCTGACTCGACAATCCTTGACCTTGACGGTTACCCTCGCTATTCATGGGATCCCGCGAGACTAGTTCTTGGTCATATTCGCGAGAGCGAATTATATCGATTGGGGTGTTATCTGCCATTCGCAAGACAGAAATTGTTTGAAAGGAGGCCTATAATTTTGCGCCTCTCACACCGCCGATTATACAACAGAGGACAACACTGGCCAGCTGGAAATAGCGCAACTTGCGAGATAAATGAATAGAGAAAGCAGAAGGGTTAACAATATATGAGGGGGCCATAAGCGAACAAAAGCCGAAGCTGATGTGTCATGGATTAAACAAGAGACACCAGGACAACTCTGACAATGTCACCGACCTCTAAGAATTTCTTGGGCCATGGTAATTACCCCGGTAGTCCCAGAAGCCATCATTGGGCCAATTCCTCCAGCGAAGGAACGAGATCGGATAGGGTGCCGAGTAGCCGGTGGAGCAAAGCTAAGAGTTGGGGACGGAAGAAAATCCGGAGAAGTTTGGGTACCAGCTGAGGAGCTCATTTTTTGGTACAGGTCAAACTGAGAGGTCCACCGTGCCAGCGCAGGAAGTGGATTATAAAGTGGTACGCAGTACGGAATAAAACCGGATAGAGAGGCCTTTAGATGGATGTGTCCGCATATGGCATTGGGTGCGGCCCTTGATGAGGGCAAACACGTGCTGCACAAAAGTTCGGACCCATTTTTGTACATAAGTAGGCATTAAATCTCATTCATTGTGTCACTTGGGATTTCCCCCTTCCAGCATCTAAATACTAATACTAATGGCCCTCATACTTTGTTCTCAGATTTTGCTTGTTTTACCTAAATAGTTCATTGAGACAGACGCTCTTAGGCTAGTTCTATAGGTAGCCAGGTGAGGAAAGTACCCTGCATGTTGATGTCGGAACATCCCATTTTCAGGGACTGCATTTCCAAAAGCAAAATAACATCCACTGAGCGTAAACACAGATCTATCCTCAAAAACAACCTCAATCCATACATTCGGGGAAGCTTATACCAGTTCTCGGTCGATTTGATCCGTGCACACACTCTCCACAATGACCCGCAATTCCAGGCTAACAAAAGATTAAGGAAGCTTCTTCAGAGCCTCTAGAGTGTATGATTACCTGCTCCATGGCGACGGTTCTTTTCCATAGCTGTATGCTGTTCTCCAGACATGCGTGCTTCAATCAGAAGATGCTTGTCTAGATTCTATGTCAAGACCTGAGGTCTTGGGGAGTCTCATTTAAGCCGACTCTTTCCACATGGCCTCTGCAAGAGACATTCCTCAATCTGCAAACTCATACTTAGTGGCTTCAATGAATGGCGGGACGGAACCACCATATGCCTCCGTTTCACTTTGGGCGTCGGTAAGCTTCAGATTGAGGTGTCTTTTCGACTGCGAATTGTGAGCTGGAGAAAGGGAAGGTAGAGTGGTGCTAGCTAAATTTCTACCTACCTTTTGAAGTTGGAATAGATAATACTCGAGCGCAGACTTCTCGTCTTTCATGTAGTCTTGAAAGTTCCTTTTATGGCGGTAGCTCCTGTATGGCCATAACACCGCTGAACTGAAATCAGTTAGAAATGGATTTCCCTCTCTGGACACCATGATGTTCCGCGGATATAAATCGCCATGCACTATCTCTAGTGGATGGAGATCAGCTAGTTGGGCCCGGAGGCTGGATGCACTCTGTGGAATTAAAAGAGCTTTCTCAATGCTAGTACCATCAAGATATTCAAGTAATAACCCCGGACAAGATCGAATGGCCTTTCTGGTCATTGGCGTAACCCTAGCCATGGGCGGTGATCTATTTGTTTTAACTTATATATCAACCCTGTATCAGATGATATATACCCGCATGTTAGATTAAACCTTTCATCTAGTTGTTGTTCTTGCTTTTCACTGATTGTAAGCCAGCCATGGCAGTTCGGCCCAACTACTCCTGCCAGGTCGTACTCGATCAAGGAGTCGAATACTCGATATTCAGATATGACAGAATCTTGCGATAGAGCGATATTTTCGACCCATTGCAATCGGTCAGATGATGACCACCCGGGATTAGGGATGGTATACTAATTGAGAAGGCTGATGAGCATCACTTTTACTCAAAGCTAGGTGCGAATGGGAGGTACCAATTTAAGAGCGTATACTTCTTGACGAAGTCGCACTTTGAACATAAATGGGTCGAGTCTACGAGTAGCTCCAGGAACTCAAGTTCAGAAGAGACATCTCATCTATCTTTTAGAAATGACAGAGCCTATTTTTATACTTTAACCATATATGCCAACGTGATCTCGCGCGGCCATCAGCGGAGGGTTCACCCATGAGAGATGGTGAGTTTGGACAATATACCCGCTATTCTCGACAGAAGATCGGAAGGTCAATTTGCCGTAAATCTAATTACTTCTTTTTTGGCCAATGTACCGTGGACAAAGAAGGAGAGTGATCAAACTGGAATGAAAAAGTGGTGTAAAGGGATGAGAATTAGATGGTGAATGAATGATGCTGAAGGCAATTAGACGGGGTGTCTCGGTGGCTCCCTAGCTACTACGCTTCCCCGTGCTTTAGCCATGATCAACTATTTACTACTAGTCAGCCGGTTTAATCTATAAAGCCTCATGGGACCCTCTAGGGCAATCACTCACTACTGCCCGCCTACTATGTAATACTTATCTTCTTTTTCTGCTAGTATAACCAGTATTTCGAGATTCAATATTTTCTTTTATTTGCGTAAGCACACTCAACAAGTCCCTCATTGTTCTCATTGTATCTTAAAGACCTCTGTGCTATGCTTGTGCGCTACTGCCACTCCATGCTACTGGCTGATATTGGCGCTTACTATCCCTTAACGGATGCATAGGGTGTCACTTATCAGCCAAGCTGACCTGTGGTACAGATACAGATACAGTACAGGGTACAGTGGTATAGAGTCCTAACTTGGGGCTGGTCAATGTGGTCAATGCCCAACCACCGATAGGGCTAGTGTGACTGAGTACGGCTTAGTGTCACTCTGTCCCCGCGTTGCCTTTGCGACCATGTGAAACCTGAGTTTGCACTGTTTGCAACTGTTTGTTGTGGTTTCTTCCCCCTTCCACTTTCTATTGGATGGATCATACTCTCTTCCCCCCTCGATCATTGTTTATCGGGGATGGTTGTTGTTATGATCACAATTCAAATAGACTAATGTTACAGGGCACAATAGTATTTACTGGACTACCCTGGATCTACACTAACAGATTTAAGCATATATCTTTGTGATGGTCCTCAATCTAATCATCCCAGCGGGGCTGACGAGATCTTGCTAGCCCAATCTACTCATCGTGCCCACCCCAGCCACCTTCTGCAACATCATTGGCTCAGTCATCTATTATATGAGAAACTGACTTCATTGCTCTGCTCCCCAAACAACTCATCGATCAATTCGGATGACTCTCAGGATACTGTGCTCCGGAAGAAACTTTTGCAGTCAACATCATGCATAGACCCTATCTGCACCATAACAAGGCCAAAGATGGCCAGCGGAAGGTCTCCCCTCCCGGTCCATCATACATGTCCGATAACCAGATCGGTAAGTCTATATTGTTGGTTGCGTAATGACATTCTTCCGTCTGTAAGGGTGTTGGCGGAGTGATCAACTTTCGCTTGGAACATGGATGTACTAACATGTGACTATCATTTTTCTCCTGCGCAGCAAACTATCTAAAGGACCTGCGGACAAATCGACCGGTGCGTCCAGGCGGATCGAGGCCTCTTCCTACGACGCTAGCTGAGCCGACAAATAACCCTCGCGACGACTTACCCCCCCGGGCAGCATCGGCAATGTCATCGTACTCATCGTACTCCCACTCAAGGATGCCGTCAACCACTCAAGCTGCCGATAAGGAACGGCCCCGTGCAACCAGTTCTCTATCCAATCACCGTCCGATGTCTTCCCGAGGCTCTATAGGAAGCTCAGCTGGACGCCCCCTGGTCCAGGAACCAAGGATGGTGCCCGTTCGGAAGAATGTCTCTCCAACGCGGGTGTTCTCCCGTCCCAGCCCTCCATCTCCAAACACAGCATATCGCGAGAGTTACCAACGCCGGTTTGAGAAGGAGCAAGCCCGGTCCTTGCGGGATGCACTGCAGGAGATGGATATCCAAGATGACGTCCGTCTTCACCAAGCTGCACAGGACGAGGCGACCGAACTAGTATGGATGCATCAAAACCCTGGAAAGTCTTTTAAAAATCCATTTGCTCCTTATCGTAACCCTGATATGGGCAATTCACCTCAAGGGTTAGATAAAAGCAATGGCCGCAATATGTCCACTAGAAGTCCACAACGAAACAGTCATCGTCCAGTGTCGGACTATTTCTCAAGTTCACCAAGCAATCGCAACAACCAACGTGCTGAACAACAGCAACCTGCTTTGGATGAGGGTAGTTCTAGCCCTAGAAAGAATGGCACACTGCGGAAGAACCTCAAGGTTGACTTCTCATTGCCCCAAGATGGAAGCCCAACAAAAGGAACAAGCAACGGCTTCGGGTTGGGGCTCGCTAACATTAGCCACGACTCGTCGAAGGGTATCTTTCGGAATCCCAAGGATCAGATTTATGAAGAACCTGAAGAGTCTCAGCGTACGGATGAATATAGTCGTCCTGACTTTTCGAGATCTGATTCATCAGCTTTGAAAGCTAAACCACGGAACGCCCTTCCCCGAGGCTCACGGCCACTATCGGAAAGGTTTAGCAGCCTTCCGTTTGTTGATAAATTCTCTCGATTTGAACTGCACAAGCATCCTCCAAGCCAGTCGAGGAAACCCGAGTATAGGATAAATGACCCCCTTCCCCAAGCAAATGAGGATGATGAACAAGCTGTCCCAACAAAAGCTGGGCTTGAAATTCGCAGCGATGATATTCGGGCAGCCACAAGCAAGAGGCTCAAAGATCGGAGCACGAAACTACCCATGCCAACCGCTGTAAGTGATCGTGCTGGCCGGCCAATTGTCAGCTTTGATCCATCCTGGAAGCCCAACGAGGCCGAATTCCCACGGAAAGGCGATGGTATGCGCGAGTCAGCTTCACCGACGCCACCCCCGGTACCAGCGGCTCCTACAATCCAAGTGCTTGAAGCGCCTTCTATTCCAGTGATTAGCCTACCAGATGACAAGCCACCTACTATTTCTGAGATGGCAGGGTCCTTTCACGATCGTAAGAAGGATGAAAAGCCTCTTTCGACTTCGCTCAATAGCAGTAGGCGTCCAAATCCCTTCCAGAGGAAATCTCAATCGTCAGGTGTACAGAACCGTTGGCTATCGTCCTACTCTCGCTCTGGTGTTCCGACAGCCAAGTGCGAGTCTTGCACGCTGCCAATATCGGGAAAAATTGTCACAGCTGCCGGCTCACGATTCCATTCTGAATGCTTCGTGTGCCATCACTGCCAGACTCCGCTCGAATGTGTTGCCTTTTACCAGGAGCCGGACTCTAAACGCGATGAGCGACTAGCAGACGTTCCGAAAGACGATGAGGAAGCGCATTTGTTGAGGTTTTATTGCCATCTTGATTTCCATGAGTTATTCAGCCCGAGATGCAAGAGCTGCAAAACCCCTATTGAGGGAGAAGTAGTTGTGGCGTGCGGTGCTGAATGGCATGTTGGTCACTTCTTCTGTGCCGAATGTGGTAATGTACGATCAGCCCGGAGCCCTGAACTTGGATGATGAAATGCTAACTGACTTATGTGTATAGCCGTTCGACAATGAGACACCTTTTGTCGAAAAAGATGGCTTTGCATGGTGCCTCCATTGCCATTCTCGCCGTACCGCTCCCCGATGTTTGGGCTGCAAAAAGCCAGTGTTGGGGGACGTTGTCATTAGCGCAATTGGTGGTCAGTGGCACGAAGAGTGCTTTACCTGCCATGAATGCGGTGACGGCTTTGGGCCAGATGGTCGATATTTCGTTCGAGAAGGCGAGCCCAAAAGAACAGCAAAGGGTCGCATCATTGGAGGGCCAGTCCAGTTAGCCGTATGCGAAAGATGTGAGGGCATACGGCTCAAGGCATCGCCCTAGCTTTAATGAATGTCACTGGCACGTGTTCCATGCATTCCTATCATCTCAACGACGTACAGTGTTCGATATAACGGTTCATAGCAGTCTACCATACTGGGTGTAGGAAGTAACCCTTTTTGGTGGGGAGGGGTATAACACTGCATTTTACGAGGCTTTTCACCTGCACATCAATATCGCATAAGCAGCAAGCGGGAATATGCATCATGTTTTGCATGACGATCTGATCCTATGTCACATAGCATCTATTAGTTTGCGCTTTCGAATGTCAGGTTCGGTTGTTGATATGTACGGGGTCACGGTACCGCTGGTCTTTATTCTCGGGACAATAGAATTGTGCAATTGAAACTATTATTTACATACATCAAAGTGTCGCTTTTCCGTTGCAATCCGCATATAAATCTTGGCCAGCGTCTAACACTACAAAGAACAGCACGAGCATAGAATTCCAAAGCTAATCGATCAAGCAGGCCACTCCGGATCAGCCTTCCGCCGGAAAACAGCCACATACTTGTTTCCCTTATTTCTAGTCACCTTCTTCCCTTCCTCCGTAGCATCCTTCATTACCCCCACACAAGGATCATTCGCCAACTCCTCCTCAGAAACCCTCTCAAATAAATCCTTCACTCCACCCTCACTCGCCTGGTCCTCGCACTCCTCCCGGAAATGCCTCAGCACCCAATGATGATACTCCTCAACGTCAGTAATCGTATATAAGAGACCGCCCGGCCGTAGTGCATAGGCGTATTCGGCGTTCAAGTTCTCCGAGATGATTCTGGCCTTGTGCTTCCGGGCCTTGAAGTGCGGGTCCGGGAAGCAGATGAAGATCTTGGATAGCTGGTGTCTGCGGAAGAAGTTCGGGAAGAACTTCATTGTGTTGCTGCGGAGGGCGCTGATGTTCTGGTAGCCGCCGGAGATCAGTTTGTTGGATGTTTCGGGGGTGGGTGTTGCGGCGTCTGGGGTGGTGG
>MBFL02000224.1:0-60114 GCA_001696595.2 Aspergillus hancockii
AGCCCACCCCATCGCATCAAACCAGTCCCCCGCGTTTAGCCGGCGTCCCCCACCCACAATGATAACAACCACCACCAACAACTCCCCATACCGCATAACCCCAGCCCAAACCCCAGACCACATAGCAGCAGCGCGAGACCTCTTCACAGCGTACACACAATGGCTAGGAATTGACCTCTCATTCCAAGGCTTCGCCTCCGAGCTACAATCCCTCCCCGGGCAGTATGCCGTCCCCCACGGGGAACTACTCCTAACCTATAGCATCGAAGGAGATATACCGATCGGATGCGTGGCAGTCCGTCCGCTCAAAAAGACGTCTAGTGCGGAACAGGAGCATGGGGACGAAAGGTATTGCGAGATGAAGCGGTTGTATGTCTCTCCTGTGGCTCGAGGAACGGGCCTCGGGAAGGCATTGGTGGATTCTATCATACGGAGAGCCAAGGAGCTTGGGTATAGGGAGATGAGACTTGATACGCTCCCTTCTATGACGAGTGCTATTCCGTTGTATCAGCGGGTGGGCTTTGTGGAGATTCCGGCTTATTATGAGACTCCTGTTGAGGGGACGTTGTTTTTTGGGGTTGAATCTTACGTAGGGTTGGGGGGTGTATAGTTGGGATGGGTTGAAGGGAAGGATTAGGAGATATGGTATGAGTATGGTCACTACTCACGCCTTGAGATCGTGAGATGGCATTTAAATTAGAGCCATGCATTTGTCATGTCTAGTTGTACTGACTTCGTTTACTATGATTCGTCATGTATGGCACGATCACCTATGTCCATGAATAACACGCTGTCCAGTTTTAAAAAAAATCAGTGACAAACAGCAGTCGTCTCTCCGAACTCAGACTGTTGAGCTTGAAATTTGAAATTGGAGCACTCATCGCAGGTCCCTGCATCATGCCAAGAAGTGGTTGTCATCATAGTCTGAGAGACGTTTGCTAAACAAGCAGTCTTCGTATACAAAACATTAAGATGAGATAGGTGTTGAGTTGAGCTTGCACATAACCAGGCTCGTGTCAATAGGCTCAGAACTCAATACGGTAGTGGTGGATATTGTTAATAGGAAATATTCACGCAATTTGGATATCAAAAGGGGCTATATAGCTATGTTGCTGTCCTGTTGATGAGATAGAAACAGGTGTCAGTTGTTATTCCCGAGTTGTGCGCCTTTTAAGTGTGTTTCTTATGTAATCATTTTTAGTGTACATTACGTTAGTGGACGACGAGATTTTATGCTAGCCGCATAGATTACTAAGGAGCGTCGCATAGTGGGAGTTATGCCTTGAGAGATTGTGGATAGTATGGGTTGGAAAACATTCCGGTAAAAGCCCACTTCATATTAGACAACAGTCAATTCTCGACAGCTTTCCTCGGCTGGGCAATATTTACACCTTCTCTTAAACTGGTCTCTCCACTATCACCCCCCAAAACCAGCTCACGCTACCCAATCTGCAAAGACAATGATAGGAAAAGGTCATGTCGACCTGGACAGCCTCACCACAAGACGCCCAAATCTCAGCCAAAAAAGTAAAATCAAGAATAAAATAAAAAATATGCAATTCAAGAAGATGACGAAAAGAACAAGATCAAAATTGCCAACCCACCATGCATATGGTATCATATATTCAGACCTAGCAAACCAGTTTCTGCAGCTGTGGGCTGCCATGCTGTATAACGATCTCACCGATATTCAAGAGCCGGAATACAATTTGTTCATCGACCCGGAATACAGACCAATCTCCGCAATACATAAGGTAAGGATAGAATGGGAAGAGCCGTTGACTTGGTTCTAGCGGGATTTCGGTGCAGATAGGAACAGTGGTCTAGTCGGTGAGGGAAATGGATGTTTCACTCTCACTTGGTTATGTGGCTTTTCTGACTGCAGGATCCTAGCCAGCCGCTTTCCCGAGTCAATTTATCGCGGAAGTTACTGGTACAAGTCTATGGGTGGTGGAATGGTTCAAGCGAGACGGTATTGGCTACACCCGGTTGCTTTCTGTTGGCTTGGGGTCTGGAGATAAGCCTGCGCTGCATGGTGAAATGTTATCCTGCTCGGATTTGCAGCTGAGAATATTAGTTTGAGAGCCAAGAGGTAGTATCGGGAGGTTGTGGATGCCCTGCATTGGTGGGATTTTGTCAGGTTTTGATGGCTATGGTGCGCATGCCATTTGAGCGGGATATGCTGTAGCGCTGCCAATGAACTGGCAATTTAGACGGATAGGATTTGGCTAGTGACTCGGTACTTGGACGAAAGTTAGTACTGGGCACGAAGTACTACCTGACCATGTCCTGGAGGGTCTGATGGCGTTCAGACGCAGTAAATGCCAGGTATGGATTGGCCCCATCTAGGCTGAAATCGACTATGGCATAGTGGTTCCTTGGTACCGGGAAGTCTAGATTGGGACAGATAATGTATGAATGCGCTGTGCGGATATTATCGGTCGTTGGTACTGCGTAGTAAGGCGATGGTTACATTCCATGCATGCCATAAACTGTCTGTGCAGTGGTATCTTACTGTACTACACCAAAGGATCTCGTATAGAAAGTGTACCGGTAGTACAAACCACAAATCCAGAAATGCACCTGGGTGAGCAACGATTTATCATCCATGAGGTACACCCTCCAATACTAGATAAATCAGTTAAGATAAAATAGTAAAAACAAATAAATACACAGACCAGCGAGGGTGGGTGGAAACTTTTTCCTCGGATCGGCAGAGTAACATAATCAACCAAATGCACGAGTCATGGAATGTACCACAAACGTCAGACAGGCAATGGGGCCAAGGCACCAGGTACAAGCGAAACTTTCCCTCAAATTAGATGCTGCTCGGTCATTCATGGTGTCTGGACCAAGTATCTGCTGGTACCCAGTGTACCCTCAACATGAACGCCAAGCTAGTCAGAGACTAGTTGGCCCCGCTTATGCGCAGATCATCTCGCCTGTGCTACGAATTACAGGTGAAGATGCGGTACAAAAGGATTGAGTAGTACTACATTGTTGGCATGGATGTGCAACACCGGAGGCTCTCTGTGTAACCGAACGTGTGGGAAGCTAAGCACTGTTAGGCAGGAGATAAAATCTGGGTCACCACGGTCTAGCCATGCGTTAAGATTATCATTGGTGGGATAAGTTGGAACAGTTTACAGCATACTTTGGGCAATCAATGGTTGAAGTGGATAAGAGGCACTGGCTTAGATAGACAAAAGTGCAGCATGCATGAATGCACATATATGGAAATGGTTTTGAGTAGGCCGGTTTGCTTCGAGGTGGATATTGTACTATACCTATGGAAATTGCCAGAGGGCGGTAGAGCAGGGACAAAGATAAATAGTACGAATGGAATTAATAGCATTTACTATCGCAACAAAGACGAGAAAGACAAAACTATTGATATGAGAAGACCAAGCCTTGGCAGATACAGCTCGCAGGCGCAACTCGGTAGAGATTCGGAGACTCGAAAAATTCAAACGAAACACGCCAGCGATCAAACGCCATGGCATGTGGAGACCATTGTCCATTAAGCTCAGGAGAAATCCCGGTTTCTGGAATCCCTAGCTGGGCGCCATCGCCCCGGGTATCAACGAATCGCATTCACCATTGTTCAATTGATTGTCGATTCCTGAGGGTGGTGGTTTAAATCGATCATTGGCCGCTGGTCAAGTGGTTAAAGCATTGTCAAAGTGCAGATTTCCCAGTTTATTATGGTTCCGCCAATAGGGACAATGCCATTGGATTGGAATGCGGGCTAGTGGAAATAGCAACAACCAGTGGGGCCGGATCGGCGGCGGTTTGACCTAACTTATGCATGTACCTACTTTAGTACGACTTGTATGCGACGTACTAAAAAGTCATACTTACAGACAGGCAGACAGACTGCGCATACCATAGGTACCGCTTTAAGTCATGTCTGCCGTACCGTACAAGATGTTCAATCACTCAACCCAACCCCAACCGTTACACAAATGTCTTCCTACAGAAGAAGTTAAAAAAACAGTGGATGCTGGGCTTTTGTGTTAAAGCCTTTTCTCCTGTCTTCTCGTCAGTGATCGACGTCCCCGCCCTTTAACTTTGTATCGCTCTCAGAGCACACACTAAGCCGCAACTTGCCCGCAAAAGCTGATGCATCAGAAAGCCATGAGGGACCACAATACGAGGGGAACAAATAGTGAGACCAACTGGTAATCGGGATTGGACATCCTTTTCTCAAATTCATGTAGCATTGAGTATCTAATAGAAGATTATCCCGTGTAGTGTTGAGCAGTCATTAGATCAATCAGATCAAATAAACAAAAAACCTCGACCAGGCCACAGCCCATCGTACAGTACCCCTTTTCGTTTTAGTCCCTCCCAATAATGCCGTATTATCCAAGTTTAGATTGCGAGCCTCTCCAAGAAGACAGAAAAGGAAAAAAGGAAAAGAATGTATGCAAGATGGAACCAGAACAAAATAGAATAAAAAATCGAAGAATAAATCGGATATAATCAAAACTGTTTTACAGAAAACGCCGCGAAGCGCCGACCGGGGTTAACCAGACCCAGTGCGTCTGTGGTCATCTAAAGATAGAATGAAATTAGGGTGCCAAGGGGTATCATATTGCGATCCACCCGTAATAGTTTTTCCGTACTTGCTCAGTCGTCCAATACGTCAACGCTGTATTCCCGAGTGTCGGGAATAGGGTCTTCTAGCGTCGAGCCGGGAATGGGTCGCCCATCAGCAGTCAGCTGCCCCCGGAAGTCTGGGTTGTAGTCGGGACTATTCTCGTCCAGAGTTGCGACATATCGATTGCGACCGCCACGCTTGCTATGTGTCTTGGTGTAATGAGCGTTGAGGTTGTCACTGCGCGAAAAGGCACGGTGGCAGCCGGGGACCCAGCAAACATGAGGCTTCTCTTTTGAGTGGCTCTTCATGTGTCTCTTAAGATGCTCTTGCCTCTTGAAACGGCCCTTACAGCCAGGCTCCTTGCACTTAAATTGCACTTGCTTGATAATAGATGGAAGGTTCTCCAGGGACATGTTCTGGCGAGAGGATTGCTTCCTGATCATCTTCCTGGACGGAAGACGCTGAAGACGCTGAAGACCATCACGGAAGGGTGGTGACTGTTGGAAGTCATCAAGATAATCACCTGTTCCCGCGGACAGGCGGCTCATCGGCGTATCTGGACCAGATGCAGTTCCGAGGGAGCAAGATCGCAAAGGTGTTGTCGGGCTGTGTGTCTTGAATGTATGGAGAGACGCGGGGAACTCCGAGTAAGACGGTGGTGGAGTGACCGGACCAACTTGTGAGGGCGCAATGGTTTGGGGTGCAATGGATTCAGTAGCCTGCGGGATCCATGGCATCATATTGCTCATAGACATGGATGTTGGCACGCGCTCATGGTGATGGAAGATGGGTCGTGATAAGCAAGGATTAGTAGCAGACTCGGGTAAGTATGCGGCATGATGCCGATAAGTGCTGCGGACCATAGGAGGGCATTGAGGCATGGCGTGAGGATATGGCAGCCCATGGGTTCCAGTTTCGTAATTCTTCGTTGCATCTGCAGGAATCCAAAACTGGTCCACATTCTCATCATATCCGGAGAGGAAGTCTGGTATGGGCATGCGCTCCTGTGTATCCATCCCGCCATACGGCAGCCCCATGTTCTCATTTGATGCCATGGCCGTTAGGCGAAAAGCGCTCCGCATGGGCGTGGTTCCGGTGTGTCGCTCATAAGCATGGCCAGGGTATGACCCTGCATCTTGCCAACCCGGGGAGGCCAGTGAGCCTTGGCTATAGATGCTTGTTGGAGTTGGAGTAGGTGAGTCCATGGGTGAGAAGCTGGAGCTCATCGAAGGGCACTCGTTGGAACCCAATGAGGAACAGTCGACTTCGACAGTGAGATTGTTCTGAGATCTCATGTCTTCACTACCCTCAGATTCACTGTTTTTCCGAGGCGGTACGTCAACGGTTATGCCTGTATAAGCACCGTTTAGTGTCCTGAATTATAATAGGAATGCAGTGATCCGTTATTGCGACGAGCTTGAGTGTAGTTGTGTAAGGAGTTCACGCAAATAATATGAAACGCGGTATGTATGCTATGACACAAAGAGATTATGGTATAGGGAATGTGCAATGAGGGAGTACAGGGACCAGTGAGTGACAGTAGATAGAGAGAGTATGTGGTATGGGTGACAATGAAAGACTATGGTGTTGAACACTCAAGAGAAAGAATGAAGGAAGGTCGGCATGGGCACAGATAGAGAAGGGAAGGAAGAAAGAAGGACAAATGTGAGTTGAGGTTGGGGAATGGAGGAGGGCAGACGAGGTGAAATAAACAATTTGCCAGGACCTATAAACCGGAAGGTCAAAAGGGCCGATCGCACTTACAAGTCGAGGCCATTACTATTCTCAGAGAAGAGAGGGCAAGTAGAGACAAGAGTCGATAAAGGTTTGAGGCGCGTCGCGTGCCTGAGGAGGCCTAAGCAAGGCCAGGAATGTAGACTATAGAGTTCCTCGAGTAACCGACAGCAAATCGTTGACCAGATGTCCCAAATAGGAGGGGGTCTGAAGGTGGCCGGTTTTCGAGTGAACCGTTTCCTAGGAGCGCGAATGTCTCTGGATAAAAGACCGCGATCTGGTGAATTCGAGTGGCGGAAAGTCGAAAAGCTCCCCCAACCTGCGAAATACTTGATCCTGTATTCTGAAAAGAGGATGTGCCGGTGGAATTGGTTTCAGTCGTAGCCCGAGGGATGGATGGGGATGTATAGTTATAGGGAAAACTAGGGAGGAAGGGACCAGCAAGGGACGACGGATCCCAGGAAATTGAAGATGCAAGTACGGACAAAATGTCTTAGGATTATTAGAGAGGAGACGAAGCACAATTTAACATGGGTGAGTTTCTTGGTTTTAAGGATGATCACAGCTTCAGTTGTATTGTTGGAATAGCTGAAGGAAGGAGAAGATGGAAAGTGACACTTCGGGGTGGGAGCAAATGACCATATTATAGGTTTTTACTCTTTTCGGGCGAAATACCAGCAGCGAAGCAGCGTAAAGCATAGCAGAATAAGCATAGCAAAGCATAAAAAAGGAAAGAAAAAAGGGTAAAATTAAAAGTAAAAACAAAAATCGGAAAATCAGTAAAAAAATAATAATAATAATAACATAATATTAATATTAAAAGAAAATAAAAAGCAGGAATAGCCAGAAAATCCCAAAAGCGAATAGACTCTGGTTCCTGTTGCCCTATGAACTGTAACTTTCCTTTCCAACGAACTCCTTCTCCTACCGCCCTATGGATCCCCCTCACATGCCGTTCCTTTTTGATTTTATCTTGCATTATGTTATGTTATTCTATTCTTTCGGTATATATATGGAAATGTATGTATTTATCTTTATTTATTTAGTTAACCTCCCTTGTAGCCAAATTGAGCAATAATCATGAATTTATTTCCATGAATCTTATTTATATTTATTCTCCTAAGTTTATCTTCACTGGAGACTCATTAGTAGTAGTTCGATTTGACCATTCCCACCCGGTGGACCTCGTGAAACGCAGGTATAGTTACGAAAGTTGTAACTACTTCCTCCTATAAATACGAAAGTACTCGAGAACCTGGTGGATCAGAGTCCAGCCAATCTCAACATTTCCCCACCCATCGACACGATCAACTTCTCCTCCTCAGACAGAAACAGAAGAAGAGAAAAGAAAAAGGAATAATAATAGAGGGGGCGGGAAATTCAGAATTCGACGCTTGAAACGGTGTGGGTGTGAGGCAAAAACCCATATGGAATGTTCCAACTTCAAAGTTTACTTAATCAACAGCCACCATAGGGGTTCAACCATCGACAATAATGGCCAAAATAAGCAAGATAGTACTAGACTTGATACATACGTGCATACATCAGGGAAATCCAACCTTAACAATTGGACCACTGCTGGTAGGATGAGGGATCATCGGCACATACATCGCAAGTCCCAGATTCTCGGGAATCTTCCCCGGCGTCAGGTAGCCAGATGCTCAGCACTAAAACAGTCCGTCGTAGCCGACTAACCCAGCTGGTCGTAGTGCTGTCCTTATCCATGGAATCCATTCTAGTACTCCCCACCCAATTTACACTAAATCAATTTAGGCTTAGATCCTAGGAAATGGAATTGTAAACGGTGCCTACCTGTGTGCAAAGGTTTCTGTACCTGTAAGACACCCAGGTTGGATTTGAAATAGATTTGGTATCCTCCGCTCGCACGATCGTCGAGCCGCAAGACCCTGATTGATGATCAGCGCCACCGGTAAATCCCCATGTGGAGAAGGGGATTTTGCTTCAACATTGAAACATTATTGGAGATTGGTAACTATTCCTAGGGAGGGCCTATTGACGGATTATGATGATCTAAGACTGAAATATGATTCTGTTTTAGAAGGGTTGAAGAAACAAATCATAATCCAGAAGTAATAATTATAATAACAATAAATAATTATCTTAATCATGATCGTTATCGGGATAATTAGGAGACAAGTTATAGACTGACGGTTTCACTAGTCTGCGGTGGTGAGGTCATATCCTCCCTGATCTTGTTCATGATCTTCATCCTCTTGCTGCTGGCATGTTCGATGCACGGTTCAGGTACGCGACTGGCAGACACACTATCGTCCAGAACAGGACTAGTAGAAGGAGGATAGATGGCTTAGGCGCCACTGAGGGACATAATAATGCTAAGCAATTATTATCGATCATCTTCGGGTCTCAACGCCACTATTTAGATTACAATGCTGGTAGAACAAATAAAATAAATTTATTATCCTCATTTTTATTATTATCGTTTTCTTGTGTTAAGAAAAAGAAAATAGAAAAGAAAAGAAAACTAGACCAGGCATTCGATGACCGTATGCCTCTAGGAAGAACGTTCAGGCGGTTGAGAATGGGTTCCACCACCCAGTTCACCATCTTTCCCCAAATCCGCAAAGTCTAACCAAGTCTCGAGCATAATCAGAGTAGGCAATGTGTAATTATAGCTGAATGCTCATTTTACGTCCATAAATGACGGCGAGGAAAGATAATCATCAGCAGAACAAAATAATAATTATAATATAATAATCTCAAATGAGTAACTTTAATCATCTTCTCACCTCCTGCTAATTATTATATGCAAATGCTACGAACAGTTCATTCACACTTACCAGGTTCAGGAGGAGGCTGCAACTGGTAATGAGTTCCTCATAGCACTATACGAGACGAAAGTGTAAGTATCCATAGGATGTGGTGGATATGATTGTGGTTCCTCTCGGCCCTTCGGGTAACCCCACCCCCGGGGTATATCGATGATTCCATGGTTAGAATCCAATAGATCGATATGGCCGATTCACCGTGATCTACCATGCGTGTGTTGACCGCAGGCGCTAGCCAGTATTTCGAGTAAGTATTCAGCTATCTAATAACATGTAATATGCCTGTAATTTATCTTTATCTTGATTTCTTCAACGGCAATCAATAAACGCCAAGCAAGACCATCATAACACACTATTACTATATGGCCAGTGTCGAAGGCGAGTGAGACAGGCAACCTTAGTGCCTGAAAAACCTCCTGCTGAAAATGGACGTGAATGCCTGAGTCATTTAGTCATTTGACGCAATCGCCAGTCAAAAGCTTCTGTCGAGCCACATACCTGAATGAATTTATGTAATTTCGAAAATCATGGGACTAGATTCGGTTTACCAGCCCGATTGCTGAGTACGCTTCATAACTTTGTCTCTGAGTCTCTGTACAGTAAAGAGTGGGCTCGGACCTACATAATAATAATAATAATAATCATAAAAATGTGGAACCTTCAGTCCCCATTCCCAGAGGATCCGCCGCACACTAAACTAGACCAGATGTTTAGCGGACGATCAGTGATCAGACGCACATCATCTGCCAAGTCTAAGACCAACAGTGGATTTGGACCAGTCGAGGGCCGAGGCATAGAGGCATTGCTTGGTTTCTGCAGGTTTGAGGAGCTGTCCTTGCCAATTTTTTTTTTTTTTTTCTTTTCTTATTTTTTTTTTCAAAAAATAAAAATAAAAAATTATAGTTATGTTTACAAATGATTTTGGTATCTTTATGCATTTTGATCCTCTTTCGATGTTTTCCCCCATTTGGAACGACCAGGCGCATCTATCGCAAGTCCCCCCCCCCCAAGGTAACATATGCCAGGTGCCTCTCAAGAACGTCCATTGAAAGCCCAACCTACCACCGCCCACTTCTATTGGAATGTGGGGGCCGTAGTCCTCCGCATAATGATAGGATCGAGCCCGTTTTCCCACTCCCACACTGCGTCACGAACTTCGTGGGTTGATACCAGCCTCGTTCCGACTCCTGTAGCTGTGAGTGGCTATTCCTTACCCAGGGGCCTATTCTCAACGGCTGCGCTCTTGCTGTGGACTGAGGAAATACGTACTGCCAACTAGGCTTCGATTTCCCAAGCCTCTCGACCGCCTTTCCTTAGGTCAAATTTCTGATCTGTCACGCGTCAGTTGGCGTTCAGTCCAAGGTATGAGGGGCACTAATCGTCACGCGAGAATGAGGTCTCATAGTCGACCAGTCAACTGTCTTTCAGCACACCGGGGGTAGCTGTACCAGATCGTACACCAACACAGCACTCAAAGTCGCCACTGAGGTCGACGGTGACTCGCGCTTGTATTTTCCGAGCATCGTGGGCATCCCCCCATGTTCTCACCGGCTACGTACCATGATCTTTTCGTCATAAAGATAACGTACCGTTATAGCTAGGTCATTGGTTTCTGGTTAACTCTAAGTTACTCACCAACGTCTGCCTGTTATGGTCGTATCCTGGCGTCCACTCGGCCGGATCTCATTAACGATGTATGTAACCCCAAGGACTGATCGACGGACGCCATGTCACGTTCAAAGTCAAAGATCGTAACACTCAAGTCGAATATGTATGGAACGTCCAGGCTGTCTTAGCGTGCGTCGCGATACAGATTCACATAGATGCGGTGTGTACACAACAATTGTAGCTGTCATTTAGTGGTCTTCTCAAGCCTCGTTTTAGCTTTGCTTTATTTTTCTCTTCTCTCTTTCTTTCGATCTTTCCCCCCCCTCTTCCTCCTCTCCTCCTATTTCAAGAAATTTGAACAGGATTGTACGGGTATAGTCAGTTGCTGTTCACCAGCATAAGCGGGCAGTGAAAATGCACATCTATACCTGTGATCTTCTCGACTACTTTTTGAGTTAATTGTGAGCTCCCGCATGGACATGGCCGGCGTATGATTTACTAAGAATAACAATAATGGGTCAAGGCATCTCAACTGAAACATTGGTAGTGCTTCCAGTGAACAGCGATGATTTCGACAGCTCCCAGAGTTCGGAGATTCTTGGAAGGTGTGTTCCACTATGGGGGCTTTATCGGTTGTACTAAAAGGGGTTAACTACTTACAACTACATTCCCCACACCCCCGAATGCCTGAGGCGCAGAGATCTGCCTAGTCTGTGCTCCACGGCTACGATTGGTTCATGATTGCGTCCGTGCTTCCATGTAGTAATGGACATATCGATTGAGTGCCTCCTAGTAGATATATTACTACAGTACGTAAGCTGGTCTTGTCCAGTGTTTGCTCAGTCTAGATTCATCATTGTATACACCCCATTTACGACTATGAACTACTAAATCTGAAATAAGAATGGATGGGGCAGACGAGGGATAGACACGGTAAGAGTATTTGCTGAGCCACAGTCCCGCACCCAGAACTCAAGCCGCAGTTGAGACTGGGCCACAGTTGATATATCAACTCCGAGAGTATTCCAGAACGGCAATCACCACCGGTGGCTTTATGCAAATGTCCCAGAATATTTTTCGTCTATCGATTTCCTTCGCATATCCTTACTCCATAGGGCGCTGACGTTTTGGGTGTTAAAGATGAATAGTGAGCTGCTGATCGTTGTATCCATCCCCGACCAAACCCTTCGAGATTCATGGATGCAAACCACACCGATAGCAGTAGCACTCTTCTTCTGTCTCAAGCCTCAAAGGGACCGCTCAGGCCTCGAATAGCCCATGGGGTTATCAAAATCCCCTCTGTTGTCGCCCGAACGGGTGCTGGGTATTCGTATCTATGAGCCCTAGAGTGATCGAAATGCAATACTGCAGGTTGCTGTAACTTTAACCCGTGGATACACGTAAAACAGTTTCCTTCGGAACTGCTCTCGGGCTTCGATCAGACCCCGCTTCTTCAGTTACGTCCGTTCGGGCCCTAGATGTTTTCACTTACAACGGTCCCCGTAATGGGAATGGGACAATTTGTTTCATGTTTTCTTTCTTTGTCAAGTCTTTCCCCTTTTTTCTTCTTCTTTCTTTGGTTTCGGGCTCCCTTTAACCCCTCATCTCCTTCTATTTTCCTATTCTTACTTTTCTTTGGGGACGTGGCCCAAGTTCTCTTGAACTGCGCCAAGCAACATGAGCCAACTACCGCATGCCATATTTTCCGAGGATTGCGGTTTTACAACTTATGTATGCAACTAACAACGATTTGCTCTTGAACTTAGTAAACCACTATAACAATCAGGTGCTGCAGCTCTATTTGTTGTCACAGCCAAGATATCTTTCATCTTCGTGTCTTGGACGCAAACCCCTGCAGCACGGGCCTGTATGCCGCAAGGAGTTCCCGGACAATTGAAGCATCCCCAGGTCCCCTTCAGTGTTCCTGCGGTGAAATGATCGGTTTACCCCACTGAGGACCCTGCCAAGGCCGTTGGTGATTCTTCTCTCTGGCTTTCTTCTGAGCCTTGTTCGCATCAATATATTGAATCTAGAAGGGCGACAGGATCAGCCTCATTTCGTGCACCCCTTTCCCGAGCCTCCGCAAACCCACATCGTATCGAGTTCCTTAAGAATTAGGACATTGATTTCCAACGGTTATTACGCTAATGGGAAATGGCGGATTCCACCCAACCCCGTTGGGATCCAAGCTCTTTAGTGCAAGATCCCTATGTCCCATGCACGGCAATCCTCAAGGCAGAGCGCCATGGCCATGATGCAGGTTTCTCTTCCCAGGCCTACTATATGGTCTTTTTAAAATTACGATAACACCCAGCAAGGTCCCTGATGTCTGCCACAGTAGATTTATGGTCCCCATACTTCCCGTAAATCCACACCAAAAAAAAAAAAAAAAAAAAGGAAAGGCAAGGAAAACGGCTGATTCCCTCCTTATCATGGAAGGTGAAAAAGCAGAGGCAACGATTACTTGACTCTCTTTGAAGTAGTAGCATGCCAGTGTTGCTTCAGCGATATTATAGTTCAGACCTCACGTATAGATTGTGAGGTATTGTTGTCGAACAGCTTCTCCAGATTTGGACTTTGCTATAACCGACACCTCATAGCAATTACGGATCCCAGGCTACTATGAGATTAGCCGGGATGGACATAGAATATGCTTACTAAACTAGAGTGGCAACATTACTCGAGCTATCGTTCTATATTCTCAGACGTAGCGCGCCGTTTAATTAACGAAGCATTCTCCCTTTGTACGAGTACTAACTTGGGCTATATGCTTATTTCATTAGGTCCGTGGGTGCTCAGACCCATTTCAGCAGGAATGATCCAATAAGTCCTGGATCTTTGCAGCTAGATCGGTTCACCAGGATATAGAGTCGGACGAGCGAACGCGCATCCTTGTACCTCAGATGGACCCTTCCTTTACGTCTCGCAAAGGTAAGCCGAGGATATCCACTCCGCGAATATAATCTTTCTAAACCAGGACTATACATTCCTAGGTAGCCTTGAGGGTTTAATTGCTGCAGGTACGTTGACAATGGGGAATTTCCGAGAACCCGGGGAATTTCCCAGCTGAACAATATTGGCGAGGAAGTTTCCAATATTTCCCCCCCTCACTTTCCTTCTCCCCTGTTTTTCCGTTGTAGTAAAGGAGTAGAACGGTGGAACGAGGATTGAATGATTTTCCAATTGGTGTGGTGCCTGACGGACGATAGGGGAATCCCTCCCGCATGATCAACTTGAAGGATCTACAACGGGAGGGACAATTAAGATCCTCGCTTGCTTCACACACAGTACTCGACCCCGTGCTTCGCTCTATGCTTGTCTCATCGTCGTTCATGCAGGGCAGGGGCCTATAGGTATCGAGCGCAGGACTTACCCTGTTCACACGGCAGTGGAGTGACCAGAAAGGGAAGATCCGATGCAGGCGGTTTCTTATTGAGGTGCCCCCTTGCGTCCAAACACCTTTTTGTTCCCTTATCACCATCTTCAGTGGCCATTTATCAGGCCATAAACCTTGCCACCATCCCCATCCTCAATCAATAAGAACGGATTGAGTTGCATTGCATTGCATTGGCGTTGTGTCTCGTTCCCGGTTCTGGCCTCTTGTGCGGGAGAAGCAAGCTCAGGCTGGGCAATAATCACCACCACTCGTGCTCCAAGACCGCCCATCTTGCTCCTCCTGCCCAACGTCTGTAGGTAATAATTCGGGTATCTGAGGGTCCCTGGTTGTCCTTGCGCAAACGTTTCTCATTCCCCACCACGTCACTTTATTGATCCATCTGGGTAATGGACTAGTACTTGCAAACTATTGGTTGCTGACCAAGTTATACACCGTAAATCTCTCTAGTAAGATCGTTAGTATTTCCTACTAACGTGAGAAAACCTTCTCCCCAGACTTCTACCCAGATGCAGTGCCACTAACTATTACCCTCAACGTAGCTGAGAATCCCTATAGAGTTCAAACCAACCATAACAACCACCACTAAAACGCACTACTACACAACTACACACGCTGCTATGTTTTCTCCCCAGCAGGTGTAACATGGATACACACAGACCGCCAAACAACCCCCAGTTCCAATCCAGTAAAGTTCCATAGTTATCCTCCCAGGAATGTACATCTGCATTGCACCCACCACCACAACCCACCACAACCCAAAAACCCGCAGGCCAACTGTCTTCTCCCCCCCAAAGTGCCTCATTCTTTCCAAATTTATCCATGCATACAGCATACATGCAGCCGTACTCCTTCACCCCGTCCAATGAAGTGATGCCCCCTGCCTCCCCTCCAGATCCAGTTGACCTTGAACTCTTAAGTTCGGTGAGGAAAAAAACCCTGAACTTTGACCTCTCAACATGCATACAATATATATGGCTGGAGCATAAGTGCACGTATGTATGCAGTGGAGATCACGTCGATCATGATCCGAGTCCCTCAGCCTCTTGAGGGCTTGGTACGCTTTGACTTTTGGTGGCTTTCTCCTTTTCTGGTGGGGGGGAGAGAGTTGTATTTTGGGGTTGTAGTTGGTAATTATTGGGTTTGGGGGGGTTGCGCCGTTTCGGAGGAAATGGGGAGATGCAGGATGACGTTGTGTTATTGTTGTTGTTGTTGTTTTTTTTTTTTTTTTTTTGAGGTTATTTTCCTTGGGTGAGTTGGCTTTGTGGGTTGGGGGATGGGGTTGGTAAGATATTTGGGTCTCTAGAGTTTCTAGAATATGTTTTTGTTTGTGTTTTTGTTTATGTCGATGTTTACTTTGAGGAGGAAGGCGGGTTCCTGGAGTTGTGGCTGGGTTGTGGATGGTTATTATTATAGATGTTCTATTTTCGGTATATCATCGGTTCTAGCATGACTTGATGATATGTTCTCTTGTAGAGTATCATGCTGTCACATTACCACTTAGTTCGCATTGAGATAGATTCATGGATTGTAATCGAAGTTGTACCAGTTGAGCCGAGAATTAAATGGCTATGTTGTGACGCTACCTAATATAATCCCGCTATCTACCCACAAGTCCTGAAGCTCAGTGGACGACGACAGATGCACCAAACATCGAGATCCACCATGTGGGATAGAACCAGAACTACTACTTGACACACTTTGCTTTACTCACAGAACCAAAAATATTGATGTCGTAGTTAGAAGATAGTAAACGAATCATCAAACCTCCGCTATACTGTATCCCCTCACCACCATCCCACTGTCTTAGACATGTACGTACTTCGACAATTCTGCGAATTGACAACCATAGGTTTCACCTATCTTACTCGGGATAGACTACAAGCGTATAGACATCTACTATGTTTCTAGGTTTCTTATTTGGTGGGGGAGCTTCGTGGTATACTCTTCATCCCGACAGGATTATATATTTACATCTTTTGACCATTTCGAAGCTTTCTGTTCTAAGCCGCCGACCCGGCCATATTTCCATATAAAGGACACTTTGTTTGAATTTCGTTATATACGGCCTAGTATTTTCGAGATAATTTTCGTTTTCTACGTAATCCAGTCAATCTGATCACTCTGTTCCTAAAACCTCACCCTGAAAACCTGCGTGCGCCAACAGGCTGCCCTTAAGTGCTTATACAGGTTCCCATGATTATATGTTCAAAACTCTCTAGCGAGGAACTGGAACGGTTTCCCGGAGCTGAGAGAGTTGATTTGCTCTGATTAGTGATGTTTCTCAGGATTGTACGCCTAGTTAGATAGACTCGTGGTCTTTCCACCTAGGTTGCTTCTGGTAATAGGTATATCATAGACCATTGAATGAAATTAAAATACGATCAAGATGTAATAAGAAGTTTTATGAGATCTTCGAACTATCTCTCTCTTGTCTTTCTTTCCGTTACTGCTTAGTTTGAGGGGAGGGCCCTATCAATCATTTCAAGCAACAGCAGAGCACAAGTTCAAAAGTCTGATATAGCTATATTTCATGTCTACACGAGTATAGCACTGTAAGCCGATTCTCCAAGTATAAGTAACATCCAGAAACGTAAACGCATCTCAAAAGGGACACCTGTACAAAATGGTATCAAGTCTGTTCCTTGCTCCCCCAATCAATCCCTTTCCCAATGTTACAAATCGCCAAGTACAAAAACAAGCAATGATGAGAAGAGTTAAATGAAAAAGAAAAGAAAAGAAAACAAAAAAAAAACCAAACAAGCCAAGGTCGAGGAACGCCGGCCAATTTTATCGCAAATCCCCGGTTGCTGTACAATCTCAAAATGAAGTGGATAATAATCACGAGCCCCGAGAGGATGTGAAGGTAGACAACGCTACTCAGCATCCATATACGACGGGCTAGAAGCAAAGAGGAAAATAAATATAGAGTGAAAAAGAGGCTGTCGAAGAAGTAAAGTGCGGAGCGGTTGTTTCATAATCCAATGACATCGAGAGCGACTAACTGCTCATTCCGTTCTGCATCATGTTCTGTTGCTGCTGTTGCTGCATCACTTGGGCCTGTACGGCCGCAACTTGATTAGCACGCTGTTGCTGAGCAGCATCACGTTCTCGTCTAATGATTTCGTGAACCCAAGCTTTGGCATTTCGTTCCAGTCCAGCACCATACTGCTGTGCAATGGGTGGTGGGTACTGATTTGGTGGACCGTACTGCGGCATCAAGCGACTGGCCATTTCTTGCCGTAATCGCAACAAGCGTTGTTGATATAGCTGGTTGTACCGTTGCGCCATAGCTCCCTGAGCCATGTTGACGCCTTGTAGGTTTTGTGGGAGCTGGCCACCGTTGGCTTGAGCAGCTGCCATCAACATCTGCTGCTGCTGAGGATTCATCTGAGTACCGCCTTGATGCATCTGGCCTTGCTGACCTTGTGACTGCTGCCCCTGTGATCGTTGCTGTTGCGCCATTTGCATCTGCGCGAACTGTGCTCGCATTAGTTGCTGTTGGTATACTTGAGGGTTTGGTATATTCTGTTGCTGCTGCTGCTGCTGCTGGTTCTGCTGCTGAGCCTGCAACATCTGCTGCTGCTGCTGTGATTGGATATTTTGCTGCGCATGTGCAGTGGCCTGGAACTGAGCAAATTGCTGTGGCGTGAGTTGGCCATGTTGTCCGAGATGTCCCTGCTGTGCAAGCATCTGCTGCCTCTGCTGTAACAGCATTTGTTGTTGCTGTGGCGTAAGATTCATACCATTTGCCATTTGCGGTGTTCCCATCATGGCTTGGTTCATGACCGGCGTGGGGGCCACTGTCGAGCGACCTGGACTGGCATGACTCATCCGCTGGGTAGGTGTGACATTGCGCATAATCGGAGTAGCATGAGACATAGCGGGCGTTCCTTGGGTCATCTGAGGAGTTCCATGCCGGCTCTGTCCTTGTTGGCTCCTTGAAGGCGCCATTGGGTGACCCATGACATTCGGATGGGCATGCTGCAATGCGGACGGAGGTCGCGGAGGGCTGCCAGCACCCTGCATTGAAGATGTCATGCTCATTGGGACGCCTCCCTGCGCACTCATGGCATTGCCAACCACCGGGGACGAAGTGTTGTGCGGAGTCTGGTTGCGAACAACCGGAGAAGACTGGGGTCCTTGGCTGACCCCGTTCGGTTGAGCCATAACATGTCGACCTTGTTGCTGCGCAGCAAGTTGCGCCTGTACTTGTTGTTGAGCGGCGAGATGCTGTCTTCGAGAGTCTTCCTTGGCCTGTTCCTCCGCCTGTCGTTGCTCCAGGGCGCGACGCCGTTCTCTTTCCTGTTCTTGCTGTTGTCTTTTGGCTAATTCTTGCTTTAGCTTGATTTCGTGCTCCCGTTTCGCTTTCTCCTCATGCTGCATCCGAATGTTCTCAAGAGTCTTAAATCGAGAGAAACGAGGCTCGAAAGGTGCACTACCGCTCGTGTCATCAACAACTGCAGCTTTAGTACCTCCTGCACCCCCAGAAGTGGTTGGTTCCAGTCTTTCATCCATGATAAGCATGAACCGCTCTTCCTCGGCTGCTAGGGCTTCGTCGGCAGCAAGCTCGGCCACGGTTCGCTTCCTTCTCTTCGGCGATGGAGGTGGATCGTTGTTGAGAGGGCTCTCCATGAATTTCAGTAGGTCTTGAACAGCATCTAAGCTTCCCACAGGCTCTAAGAAGAGTGGTGGTGCTAGCGCTCTCGTGAGCTTAGCTTCGCATTCTGGGAGATCCTGCGGTTCGACAAGCATCTTCTGCCTTTTTGCAACATGCCCCCGCTCCGGTTGGTTAGATGAAACCCCCGGAGAAGGGGGTGCAGCAGATGATGTTGCCTGAGTACGTGATGCAGTATTCGTAGCTCCTTGTTTTGCGGCTTTTGGATCGGGTGTAGTAGCAAGTAGAGTCAACTCTGCTTGTAATGAACGAGAAGTAGGATGAAGAACAGTCGTAAATACACGAGGTTTGGGAGCGGGTGGTTTGTGTTGAGTAGAGCTCGATTGGCTCTTTTCTGTCTGGTCTTGGGAGTCACCGGATTGCTCCCCATTAGTCTTAGCGTCTACCGGAGTTCCTCCAGTGTCCTTTGCCTTCTCGGAAGTCAACTGGTTCTGTTTCGGGTAGGGTACATAAGCTGATGGAGTAATGTGTTCATTGTAGTTATGAATGGAGAAGGGGGTATTGCTATCATTTGTTGATGGGGTAGTCGACTTCCGGACTTGGGCTGACACGGACTTGTGATCAACCACACGCACAATGAGACAACCTATCAACACGGTTTAATTGGACATGACGCATTTATGCTCCTAAGATCGAGGCCTACCTTCATAGAACCGAACGTTTGCTCGCAACAGCTCCTCCATCATATCATGGGGAACAGTTCCAGCACGAATATGTTCGATGATAACCTTCATTTCGGAATTATATGGAAAGCTCCCATCTTGTTGCTCAAAGCGGAAATGGGTAGGATGAAGGTGTAAAACGAGCGACGGGGGGCACTTGGCGTATTTCTTAAGGATGTATGACGGTGTTTTAACTGTAAGGGGTATCGGCATCAGTACACAGGGGTGTTAGCATCTAAAGCTTGGGGAAACTCACCATAAGGCTCAGGACATTTCTTGCCTAGTCGGCGCTCGTTGTCCGTGGATGAAGTCCTTGCCAATGGCTTTGTTAGCCGCGCCCCTGAGTCACCTAGCTTTTGCGCATCTTTTTTGGGGCGGTTAATGGGGCCCTTGACGCCGTTTGAGTCAGCCGCGCCATTGACCCCATTTGTGACTACACCGGTTGTAGAGCCCGCAGAACCTGGCTGATTGGAGGGCGGTAGGCACTTTGAGGCCGGTTGTGGGGAAGAAGAGGACTGCTGAGTCTTTACCCCATTGACCCCGGCTGGAACAAAAGGCGGGGGCGGCCGCTTCATCTTGGGTGGATGGGAGGTGGGTTTGGAGATCGCCGTCGCCATGCTGCCGGTGACGAATATGCGATGCGACTATGATCAACGGCTTATGAACGCGACTTCTCGGGATTCGTATCCGACGATGGTAGAGGGAATCCGTGCTCCGTGTATGATAACCGGAGCGCGAGACATGTGGGGAGCGGAGATCGGGGCCGGACGACAACGATTGAGTCGGAGTCGACGCGGAACTTTGCACGGAGCCCGGAGCCGCTAGAGAAGTAAGATACTAGTGTCCATCGAACGGACACCTGCAGGGAAAGGCAGGGGAAGTTCGGCGATGATGATCAGGCGACGGAGGTTGTTCTGCAGAGGGAGTTTGGTGATGCCAAGCCGCGGCGACGTGAAGGAGAGGTCGGGATCATGTGACTTGCTGCCGCATCGGGCTAGGGCCACCCTACTATACCATTCGGATCTAAGCGTTCATAGGTTCTTTGCTTTACGATGTATGCGACAATAAGAATCAAAGATCTACAAGGGTGCTTTCAGCTTTGATCGTTGTGTAACCTGTTCCCCGGACAAAGAAGTTTGTCAAAAAAAAAAAGGCTCTCCAAACGTGCCTTTGGATGATGTAAGATATAGATGAACTGCATACACTTTCGACACAACACCAATGTAGAAAATAAAAGCTCGTAAAACTCAGGGGAATCAAATCAGGATCGTAATGGCGGTAAAAGAGAAATGGCACATATGAACAGTTGAAAATAAACATATCGACACAGCCGCCCATGGAATTCGTTTTAGACTTCATATCTAGTCGAAGCCAGACACTCTTCGTCGCCAGTCATCGCCGGTACGGAGCACGTCGACTACATCGATTCGCTTACCGATACCAGTCGTACCTTCTTTCTGCCACCATTTTTCACCACTATCGGCCAGGGCTGATTCATCCTCGCTGTCGACGAGGCCGCCTCGCTCACCGATGACAACAACTACCTGTCGGACCCACCGGGAGATATGGTGTACCGGCTCCCCTTCTTTTCCTGTCAGGGACTCCTGGACGTATACAATGTCGGGAGAAATGTGTCGAATGAGATGCACATAGCCAGAAGAAGTGCTAAAGGGCATAATCATGATTTCCTTGTCAACAATCGCTTGGGCCTGGGTATAAAGGGTTTTAAAGAGAGGCGTCATAGACTCCTGGTCATCTTGGCGAGAGTCCGGTGTTGTCAAAGCGCCACTTGGTGGCTCACCGGGAGATAGGACTTCTTCAGGCGCGATATTCGAGTACGACGAGGTGACAGACATGGTTGGATGGGATCCAGTGCTCTGGTTAGGTGCATGCTTCAAGCCGGGCGCATAGATTATAACAAAAATTCGAGCAGTATCGGGGTCAACGTGTTCCGGAAGGTGCGAAAGGATAGACTGCCAAATATTGTCAGGACAGCAAACCTTAATAGAAGTACATATGTCAACTTACCACATGATCAGAGGCATGCTCTTCTGGGTCTAGGTGCGATGAATCTGATGATACAACAATAGCCACCGTTTTCTTCTTTTTCCCGCCGGAGGAGGTGCCACTAGCGACTCCTGAGCTGGGAGGAGTTCCACTCAAGGTCGGAGCAGCAGTGTCCGGTTGGTCCCTGCGAGCTCTTGATTCTACCTCTTCAGACCATCTAGAATGATCTTCAAAGGCACCCCTATCTTCTTCTCGGATCGATGTCAGGGCGCCACCCACGAATGCGCCCGCAGCGGCCACGCCAGCTGCGACTCGCTTGCTGGCACCATCGAAGATCTGCTGAGGACTGGGTGTGCGTCGCAAGGCTCCCTGCATGCGAGCCACCATGCTAATATCGTCTGGATGGTCGCCATGAGCGTCTGTTGCGGTTGACCTGGCATAGTCTCCGTCGTATCCACCGTGAGAAAGTCCGTCGCCGGGGGCGGGGAAGGCATCGTCATTTCGAGGGTAATTGCCGTCATTATCATCATCTTCACTGCGTTCACTCCAAACCCAGGCTGCAACACCGACTGCCGCGACACCAACTGTCAAAGCCAGGGGCACCCAGTATCCCAGGACGGTCCGCCTACCGGAGGAGCTGAAGCCCGTGCCGGCTCCAACCCGCCGACGACGAGCATCCTGGGGGAAAGACATTGTGGTCGCTAAGTGTCAATTAGAGTTGGCGCATAGAAACAGGTCAGTCGTGATACTTTAAATCACATTTCAAGCCCAGTTCTAGAATATGGTGGTGGGCTGGAAAGGACAAATGAAGGAAGGCAGGAAAGGAGGAGCACCCGCAGGCTGGGGCAAGCACACGCAGGGCCTCGGACCACCCGAGAAACATGTGGCTGGTGTACTTGTTGTTTACCGCGGTGTTTTTATTCCTAGCATTGCGGTACTTTGCCGGGAGGGAAGCTGGGGTTTGCACTGTTTGTTCCGCATCGCTAAGTCAGCCGGGCTATCGATGTTAGGCACGTGATTTTGCCCTGGGTCGGAATAGTTCCAGGCCCTCATTCTGTATCTGTTTCTCAATCTCTTCACTCTCATTGTGGAAGAGTTTCCCAGTCCTCTTTCACTCGGGGCACTTCGTCCAATGGCGTGAGATTGACAACGGAAGTCGCTAAATTGCTCCCCCTCCTCTCCCCTGCGATCTAATCTACAACTTTCCAGGGAGAGTCTCGGTGAGGCATGGATGGTTACTCAGAGTGAACGGTCCAGGGCGACTGGGACAACAACCACTCCCAGAGACTCGGGATAGGTGGTGAAGAAGGCGGTCGCCGAGATACTCGGGCCTGCATACCACCAAATGGCAGAAAGGAAAGAGCGTGGAGGGCGAGGTGCCGGATCTTGTACTTCGAGCAAGACGAAGCACTCCCAGCATTTCTTCTCATGGGTGGACCAACTGCGGTTTGGTTCGGCTTCCGGAAACTAGTTCTGTCTATACATCGCAAGTCTTATCCGGTTGACCCTCTATCTAGTCCTGTATGGCGCTGTTATTATGGAACGTTGCCAATCAACCGGCTGTGTTGTTGGTAGCCGGACTAAAATCAGGTGGAGAGCTCATTGAAGTAATGTGATGTTCAGTACGGGGATAACACCATCCTTGATTCAACAGATGCTAAGAATGAGGAATTCATGCTTCGAATGTCTACATGAGCATGGTGAGGATGGAATGGAAATAGCTTATATCGGAGAGGTCCAGAGCAGAGTGACTCAGACTTGAGATTGATTTGATCTACTTTCGTGTAGACCATGTCATTCGATGGTTATGGTTTGTCTATGACATCTTCTTGTATCTATACACCTAGTTAATTCTCCGAGAGACCTACGAGGGAAAAAAAAAATGATATTAGTAGATATCAGATAGAAACTAACAAGAGTTTTATTTTTCAAAGCCTACCCACCAATATTACCCGTGCGACTATGGTACAGTACAAACCGCTAACTATGTATTTTCTAGCCCATAAAACAAAAATAAGAAAAGTAGCAACCATCCCATAATACGCCTAATCGTCTATTAAATCCCATCTCACCGGACAATGACGTCGCATATCATGTTCCAGCCCAAAATACATGTGAAATCTGCAAGAAAACAAAAGAACAGATTTGTACACGTCAAGCCATATCCCTTGCACCTGCAGAACGCCAAAGGAGTACCTAGTGACTTCCATGGGTTGCGAGCAGAAAATGCACGAGATAGCCACCCAGAAAAAGGACAATGGACCGGCCGAGATCTCTTTCTCAATACCCTTAGTTCCGGCTAGTATCCGTGTCATTCTCAGCGAGAGGAAATTCAAACCCAAAAACATCAGCTTTAACATCTCTGATAGGCTGTTTCTCTTTGCCACTGCTTTGCCCGACATGGTCTGGGAGAGCTAATTGGTTGGTGTCGAACATACCAGGGACCATTGCTGGGTAAGCGTTGCATGGGATTTGAGAATCCATTGCGGTAATTGGGGGGCGCAAATACGTCTGGTCGGGTCCGAAGCCCAGGTTTATGATGGGATCTATTGTTGGATCCCTGGTTTGCTCGTTAAACTGTCCGGTGTATTGATCAGATGGGTAGAAGAATGTATTGGTGGACGTATTTAGGCCCGAGTAGGTCTGGCAAACACTGGTGTTGTTGTATAGCTGAGCCATTTCCATCTGGCTAGCCTCCTCTGGTATGGCAAGGGAAATGGGCGATTCGTAACTGAATGCATAAGATTTTGCGTCCATATTCATGTCACAAGATGAGAACGACGATGGATAAGAGAGACTGCTTGAATGGGCATGGAGACTAGGTTGGTGGCCGGATGTCTGCAGTGTCTGTGCAATCGAAGACCCGGGCTCCCCTAGTGGCGATACGGCGCCGAAGCCGTTCCCGTTGTATTGATTAAGAGTGGCTACAGGGATCTGATCAGGCGCCTCGCACTGACGCTCATCAACCACTAGCCCGAAATGATTATTGGCAATTAGAACTGAGCTCGCTTGAGCTTCCATCGGCGGCTGACTCAGTTGTCCCTGCATGTATAGCCCAGCCGATGGCTCAGTGTTGAGAGGGTTATAACCAAGCTGTGCTGGCTGCTCCGATATAATAGCTGAGGGCATTGTAGATAGCATCGGCGCAGAATAGCTTCCATCAGACGAATCGTCAGACGGCTGTGAACTCCCCTGCCTCGACATATCAACAGCGCCATACTCAGCAGGACCGAACTGTCCGATCATATTCGACGATACGTAAAAGTAATCACAAGGTGGCCGATACCCCGTCATCGCCCAGTTCAGACACCCGTAATCCGATCCATCATAATGCTTCATCATGGAAAAAAGAACATCAAACGCATACCCCGGGTTCATGCAAAAATCTCTCCTTCCCCGGGTGCAAAGGTACGACTGAATCTGCAAGCCACGGAGATAGGGATCTTCCTTCGCGTACTTTGCCTTCGGTATACCGGGCTGGTTCCATCTCTTGTGGTCTCCTCGCGCGTAGAACCGAGCTACCATATCAAGGAAGACGGGATCTTCTGCTGATACGCCGAGGATGTATTCCATGTTCTCAACGGTCATCAACAGACGCCTCATGGTCTCACCATCGCCCCAGTCTGGGTGTTTCGCTTCCTGCATGCATAACCAACAGTCGGTATCCACGAGGGCAGTGGTTGCTGTGGCTTCTTGGTGGCTTCTCGCTTCTTCGAATGCGCAGGTCAGGTATGAGACCACTAGGTGGGCACACGCGTGCCAGAAAACGACCATTTGGCACATTCTGGTTTGGTGAGAGGAGATCTGGCTGATTTATAGTACGAAAGGTAGCTTGAACCTATGTTCATATTACTTCCTCAAAGATAGTATGCAATCAAATCAAGGCTTGGAGGACGATGGGACGGAAAGAATGGTTTTGGAGGAATATCCTGCACAGCATGTTGAGATAAAAGAGACCGTCGTGTTACGGGGGATAGGGACCGCAAGCAGACTGTCATCGTCGCCGAGAGAATCTGTGAATACAAATGGTGAATATACCATCAGAGTCATGTTGAGGCGAGTTTATCCTTTGTCTCCATTGTTTGGTACTCTCTATCCAAGAGAAATCGCAGATGACATTCACAATATCGATAAACAAACATCAGCTTCCGGCTTAGCCCGGACATATGTGATGAAAATTGAATGTAAACAAGACATGTCGTGGTCCATTTTTAGTATTACTTTACTGCTACTAGATTCACCTGATACAGTACCTGCTATTAGGGCTTAGCGGGCTAGAAATACTTCACATCGATAACTATGAACATGCAGAGCCAGGCGCCCTTAGCCAATGTTATGGGACGAAATCAACAGGCCCTGATGTGGTTTATTGCCATCTGATGAGCGATTTTCAAGTACAGCTAAATAATGCTTGGTGCGAATAAATCTCGATATATTAGACCAGCATTTCAGTGGATTGTAAAGAAAAGATAAACGGGCTCAAGACATCACCATTGCTACGTCTACTATATACTAGTAAAGGCTTGATACCACTGAAGCAGATTATCATATACAATACACAAGGGCCAGTTATAAGGAATCCAGTACTCTGTAGCATCAGTTAATCCCACAAATTTATACCTTAAATCAGTATAAACTTCCTACAACCCTAACTCAAGACTCGTTAATTAACTAAAATTGATAACTAAAATGTCTCGAATCAAGAAGAACAGCAGCGCATCCCTCAGATACGATCCCGCGGTAGGGCATGGAAAGTGAGACATCCCAGCTCCATCTCAACCCGATCGTACCAATCAAGGTGCCATATAACCAAGGGCACAAAGTTTAGTTCTCGCGTGCCCTCACACAACAGTCGATAATATTCAAGGCACTGATACAGATACATAAACAACCCACTTTGAAATGCAGGTATAGGCGCGATTCTAACCAACTGTGATGCAAGGAGCGGGTATGACTTCTTTGACTTTTCCACAGGTGGACCACTTGTGTCTATAAATATCTTTACTTTTGAGTCAGTTTCCACTGGTAAGCATCGAATGTAAATTTTGATCCATTTGATGATTTGTAGTAGAGGTCAATTGAGCGTTCTGTACTGCTTGCTTGGGTCTTCTTTTTTGTATAGAACAAACTGTAGAACAATATAAATTCAAGAGAAATGATTAGAGTGGGTTATGAGGACCATTCCTAAGAACTGGGAATGTAGGAGTGTATAAGACACCTGACTCCCGATCATCGTCACGAACATGGGCGTTGACAGGATGAGAGGTATCCACTGCGTGTCTCAAACCTCCCTCGACACGCGGATTGTAAGGTATCTTACAGTAACACAACAAGTGATGTCTGCGTATTATCTATACATACAGATATTGCAAAAGAGAAGTGTACATACATACATACATACAGAGGAAGATAGGAAAATTCTGCTCCATTTGACCTACATATCCGGTGCTTTGTCGCTTGTGGGCAACGGTATACATAGATGCATCATGTCGACTGATAGCACTAAATTATCAGCAATCCGCAGTTAGCCTAAATATTATCTCCGAGGCATAATTGCTACAGTATTGTCTTTGAAGGCAGTTAGGCTGCGGGTCACATGGGTGGGTCATGACAGGGAAGTTGACTTCCAAGGAAGAGGTCTTTAGTATACCTTAGTCTTAGTAGAGTATCTACTTTGTAGTACACCGGGGACAATCATTGCAAACGGGGGGGTATCAAAGCTTATCCTACGTGACGCTTGTTTACGATGGAGTCTTGTCTGGCAGGAGGCTAAGAACTATTTTGGAAGTTTTGAATGTATAGATCTCCGTACGATACGATACAGCAAATAAATGAGAATATATAAAAAAAAAGGATTGTTGGTAATTCCAATATATCATATCAATATGCACCTACTTATCAAACAGAAAAAAGAAAAAGAAAAAAACAAAGAAAACAAAAGAAACGAAAGAGCAATCACACAAAAAGGAGAAAAAGCTTTGGTGGATCTCAAGCCAGCCAGCCATCCCCTCCTGTCAAAATATCCATTCAAGTGGTCTCTTCCTCACCGGCCGAAGCCCCGCTTAGTGACTACCCATTAAGGCGACATGCAGATTTCCTACTAGCAATCGTGGCTCCTGGTAACTTTTGCCCGTCAACCTTGCCATCAATTCTCGTCTACCTACTTTTACAACCAATGGTAAAGAAAGTTTACTCCGACGAGTATGAAGGTCCAGTCAGAAGTGAGGAACGAAAGAGCTTGGCTATCAATATTAGTGGAATCATTTATCAACAAGGACAGATCATATGACCTCTTTGTTTCTTATTCTTGTGATGCAAATTAACCTCTGCATAGTACGAAAAGGCTGCTGTGTGACCCTAGCAGTAAGAAAACATTTTACGAGGGTTACAGCGATTCCCATTAAACTGGGTACTCCTGGATCCCTCCAAGTCTTATCGGTGTTTCATGTTGAGGTATCTGCAATGTATAGTGAAGTGTCCTATCTGCTTGGTGAGATGTAACCGGAGGATATAAAGAATAATAAAGGCGCATTATGAGGCTACGGGTGCTTCCCTGAACGTGCAGCTGTTGTACGTGAACAATGGCAAACATGGCAGGGAGGGTATATACATAGCAACCTAAATATCGGGACTGTCCTTCAGTATAGTCCTGGACTTGCTATACTGACTTCTTCAGGTTGAAGAATTGTGAATTGAAAAGTGCCCTCCCTCAATTACTACTGGTACTGACATTGTAAATTATCTAGACGGGAAGCAGACGCGGGGAAATCATCCACGATGTCTGAATCTACAAGCGAGTTCCTGACAGATGAGAATTGACTTTATGGCTTCATGGCTCCCAAACATGAGGTACCTTTACAGACAAGGTTATGACCATGTCAAAAAGGTGCACAACCGTGGTTCCCGTTCAGCAGTGCATAATTACTTAAGCGGACCGAGGACAAGAAAGGGGAACGAACTTACTTCCTTCGGATTCCATTTATCAGATACGGATAGTTGCCCAGATATTAATTAGTTTTTGGATCAATCATCCAATATTAACAGGTATGTTGTTGATTGCCGACCGTTGTTGAACCTTTCGAGTCTTGATTATGACGGTTGAATACGTATAGTTAGCCAATTTTTCCATTGTTAGTCTGCTGTACTCCACACTTTGATTTCCCCAGATATCCCATGTAACTACGCAACCCAACCCTTTGTTCATTTGTTGACCAGGATTATGATCATCCCTCGCTGGATCCCCTCCTCATAACACCGCCCCTGAAACCGCGTCGCTCTTACCTGGAAGGGACTGGTGCAGGCATGGGTATTGCTCATCCTCCTTTACACATGTCACCGCGAAAGCTTTCAAAGTACCTGAATAAATTGACAAGAGGAACGTGCGTTTGATCTTCCAATCACACACAGTTTCTGCTTTGGCCACGTAGGAGTTGTCATATTAGGACCTCCGGATTGTCATCATCCTAAACCTGCATCCAGGATACCAAGCATAAGGGTGTACTAGTGGGATTTGTCATGGGAGGATCCCCTTACGAGTAACTAAGGGAGTCTAATCGCATCGCCGCATTGGGCAAGTGAAAGCCGCCCGAGGGCTTAGGAGATTTTTTTCTCGCACACCCGTCGGAATAACCCCCCTCCTGAAAGAGAGTCGGGGGAATGTTGAGGGAGACAAAAAGAAAACCACCACCACCACCACCACCAACAACAACAACAACAACAACAACAACAACAACAAAATACAGAGAGGTGGCTCCGTCGGGCTTTATTTAAACTCTTGCTACTTTAGGGGCGTTCGAGTGAAAATCTCTGTAGATGATACCCGGAGAAAGAATTATGGGGAAAGACAATTGAAACTTGGTCGCTTCTTCCGATAGATAAAGGGTGAATGAAACGGAGCTTCTGCAATTTGAATTGAGGATCCATATCCTCGTATGAAGGAGCTACTCCGTCTGCATTACCATTTCATATCCACTTGCACATTTTTTCTCCATACAAGATCCCGTAAATCAATGGAACCATGGTAGATGGAAGTTCGGTGCAACTCCGCACCGTATGGTGCTTTCTCCATACTTTTTCCATAGCACCACTCCGCTGAGCGTATCGAGTTCGGATCCTGTAGGAATTGTTCATTGCCGTTGGTCCCCACTCTCCAAGGCAGTTGGAGGCTGGGTGACCATGGAGATGGGGAGACACACCGCGTATTGAGTCTCCAGTGGAGGAACTTGAACGGTTCTAATCGAATTGCATCTTGAATATCTCCCGACTCACAAGAATTTAAGGTAACTGATACCCTGACTCGCAGGGGTTCCTTGGATTAGATAGGGAGGGGATTCATGTACCACGAGAGAAGGTCCAATACCCCTCAATCTTCTAGGGACGGACCACAGATAAGATGTGGATGAAACACCAACCACGATGCTGTGCCGCGTCAGTAGGCAAAATCCCAACAAAGCGGAGCAATAATTACCCTCATTTGTTCGAAGGGGATTCCCACAATCTTGATAAGAGTTTTCTCTTTCTTGCGTGAACGGCAGATTGTGGAGAAAATGAGCTGCAGACTGTCGAATGAGATCTGAAACTGGATGGGCGGAGGGTCCATGATATGCACCCGCCGCCGTCATGTTAAGTGACGCGGTTGGCGAGGAAAAGCCCCCGAGTCGAATCAACTGCTGGCTTGTGGTGTCGATCACGCGGGAACTCCTTACATTGATCTGCGCGGGCGACTAACTACGTTTTGGTTTTCGCTCATGCAAACCCATCAGGTAACTTGAAGTTAGTAGTATGACATTGAAAGGGTGGCGCAAAGTGTAGTGCCTCTGTTGTCAATCATGATAGTAGAGGTCCTGGAGATGGTGTTAGACCATTGTAAAATACCCGACCGACCGTCAGCTTGATAATATGTATGGTCCGATATGTTCAATAAAAAAAAAAAAAAAAAGAAAAGAAAAGAAAAAAATAAAAAAGTGGGCCACCGATTATCCGCATGCATATCGGCTCAACCCAACCGAGATCACTGTACCCTCCGTTCTGAGGCAGTTCTCTGAGAGGTGAGCAAGATGTGATCCAGTTCATTGATCTACACCGACAATGTATTGGAGAATAGATCATAAGGGAAAGCAAAGTAAGAAACGGTCTGAGAGTCCGAAAGACATCCCGTGGCGCATATATTGAAGTTTCAATAGGTCCCCTCACTTCAAAAGCCCAACACTCGGAAACCTTGGGAGTTTAAATAGCGTATAAGATCTCGCATGTAAGCGAACATTTCTGTCTTATTGTCAGTGTACTTACTTCACGGCTCGTTGCCAGTCTGTCGGTTCATCCTCGAGGCAGCCAAGAATTGTATTGTACCAGAAAGTTAATTATCTATCCGCCTTGTATTACTGTTGTATTTCCGTATGTGCTTCGTATAATTATTTCCATTGTTTGCTTGTTCTTTCATGAGAATATATACTGCAACCTGTAACATGAATGGACTTTCGATCTCTCCTGGAGTACGTTATATATACCTTGGTCTTTGGAATTTGATATTCAGAGAAATCTACGCAACAATTATTGCGGGTATAGGAATGCATCTTGCACCACATGAGTAGGCCAAGTCCTAATGTAAAGACTTTGAGTGTATGTACATTAGCCTCACTCAACACTAACCAGGCACGTCTAATCGAGCCACGTTTTTTATTTGCTTTTTTTTCTCCTCGCCGCTTTATCTCTCTTCCTTTTCCTTTGCCACTTCTCTTTCCGACTCATATTCTATCATCCGTGTATATATGTAGATACATATTTTGTACTCCCTATATCGTACATACATAGCATCCTTGTAGATGGGTTGAGAATCTCTTATAAGGACGACTCAAATGACGTGCGATCAGTTGATAGTGAGATGCCTGATATCATCTACATGCACACGGCTCACTAGTGCAGAATATACAGGAGCAGTCCATCGGTTGCCTCGGAGTTAGCTCATTTGCTGGGCTGTTCATCCATGGTACACCACCGGAAGAGCTGGAGGCTGCGACAAAACACGAGAATGGTCAATTCCTCATTCGGGTAGTACGCAGTGTGGGTTATCGATTAGGGTTGGTGGAACAGGAACTCCTTGATCCACGGAACCCGATCGCGGGAATCTTCCACGGTTGCTAGAATTATCAGGGGTATAAAGGAGACGATGAGTTTCGTCAGAGGAATGAGTCGTGTGCGCCTGTGAGGCCGTTGGTATTAATTGAAAGGATCTTGACAGTAAGGTAATCGTGAAATCGATGATTCAAAAAGTGGTGACGAAAATCTGAGGATCATTATGTGTCTATTCAAATTTATCAACGATCTTCTTAATCCTCCAGGCGGACAAGGATGCTAGCTATGCTTTAATTGACCTCCAGCCCGGCATTTCATTGTCCCATTATCACGAACTCGGGCGCTAGCATGAGTTCTTTCTGGTGCAAGAACGGACAAATGGTATGTAGTCCAGCTTCGAGGACCCCCTGGAACTATGAAGGTACTACCGACTGAACCATAGTTACGGAGCAACGGACAGCTGTCTCATTGGCACTGTCGCGTACTAGGCAGTCATTAATGGTAGTGACTAGACTGTCTCCAGGATGTTTCTCCGAACCTCCGTGGTTTGGGTCTCGGGGCGGCGACTCCATCTAACTGTGATGGCGTTACAGCTAAGAGTTTTAGCATCCGTGTGGTCGCAAATCAGCGTCCAATTTGCTCAAGCGATCGCGCTTCACTTAAGTTCGCTAGAAATTGAATGGCCCCAGAGGGTCGTGGCCTCATGCACCCAGCACGTTCTTTTCCTAGCACTCCGTTAACTTGCTTTTTTTCGTTTTTCCTTCCCTCTTTCTTTTTTCTTCTTTTCTTCCTTTGCCGCATTAGGATGGTCAAAAATAAAAATACCAAAAAAAGGGGACGTGGCTGATCGTAGATTTTGTTCCTCCGCCAGTATGCACGGAGAAGCTATTCCTACCTATGTACAATACAAAGATAATTTGTGGATGATTTTTTTTTCTCCTCGTAAGTAGGACCGAGAAAGGAGGGAGGAATCGAATCTCTCTCATACAGCACTGCCCCACAGAATAATATTATATGTCCAACCCACGAGCGACAACACAGATGTCCTATATTAACATCGGTCGGGGTTCCCTGACCGTGCTCTTCCCCAGTGCTCCTAGCGATAGCATTTCGTAGATGAACGCAGTGACGAATACTTCTAGTTACTAGGTAGATTGATAGTACCTAAGGGGGTGTCTTTCCCTGACCCGCCCGGGGGATGGTATTCAGGTTACGGATCCTATACTTATTTGGTATGATTACCGGTACTCTAATGTACTAGGTAAGTAAACTATGGTCGACGGGCCGGGAGACACGGAGGATCCGAGTCATAGGCATCAGGTGGAAAACTACTATTTATGTAAGGTAGCAGTAGGCAACTTACTAGTATCCTTGAGTCTCGTACCAGTCTTTTCCGTAAATGGTATATGGAGTTTCCATACCGTACAGCCCCAGAATTGTCTTACATGAATGAGTGGTTGGCTGATGAATTGTAAAGACGAGATTCAGGAGAACCTGATAGATATTAATATACCGAACGATTCTTGATACTAACTAGAGGGCTAGCTAGAAAAGATCTAGTTGATGATTATTTAATCACATTACAGGTGTACATAGTCAAAAAAAAAAAATAGAAACCGAAACCGAAACCGAAAAATAAGTAATAAAACCATAATTATAGCAAGAGAAGAAGAGAATGTGTACCGTCAGAGAGGTTTTGGCATGACTTGCAGCTGGATGCAATAATAGCAACAAGTGGGAGAAAATACTATGGTCAAACTGTTCTCGACCCTCCATCAGATTTTTATTTTTATGTTTAATTTTTTTTTAAATCTTTCTCTTTACCCTTTCGTTTAACAGATAAAATTTTCTGTTTCGATTCGAGTAGAAATTCGACTAGGAACGTTGAAGAAGTTCTATGGACTATAATTTTGTATCATTTGGTTGCTATTTATTTAATCTTATTTTTATTTTCTTTGGTTCATTTTCCTTGGTTCCTTTGCCGTACCTGAATCGTTTTTATTCTTACTACTACTACTACTCGCGTTCTCTGGAAAGGGCCGGCCGTCAGTTCAGTCTCCGCCGCCTGTCACGATTCCCCTAAAGTTGACTAGCATCCATTCCACACCCATCCTCACCCCCATTATCTCCCTACTCTCTTCCCTTTTCATTCCCACGCTTTCAACCCCTCTTACTTCTCTTCCTTTCTTCCTCTCCTCCTACTCCATCACCTTTCCATCTCATCCTAATTAATCTCCTCCGATCCAGTGAACGGCCAATCTTCTGCTTGAGTCAGAAGATTAGGTGCCCATTCCAAGGATCTGGTTTCTCCCCTTTTTCTTTTTAACCTTTCGCTTCTTGTTCATTGTCAATTATTTTTTTGTTATCTTCGTCCTTGTTATCTCCTGCTCAATTTCTTCATCTACCTTCCTCGTTTTCGCATTCGCTTCTGTACATGGCTCGACCGCTCTAGACAGCATTCGCCATCCTGGAGCCTCGTGTTCCTTTACGCCTGACCTAGTCGTTGGAGTCCTCCCTTCTCGATCATCGCCCAAATCGAGCCTCTCGTTTTTGTTTCCTAAACCTTCGACAGCATTCATTCGCATTCACCGAAGCGTTCTGTTTTCCTCTTTTTTTTTTTCTTAATACGTCGTATCTGTATAATCTATCTTGCATTTAGAACAGGTACGGACGTCCGATTTCCTTTCTAGAAGGCACGAGAACATCGTTGGTCTGGAGAAATTATCGATCGTCGATCAGCCAATCTTTGCCTTACGTTCCTCCTTTTGTGCAATTTTTGCTGACGACCATGTGGTACAGACTCTCTGTTTTTATTCCTTTCTCCTCCCTCGAGTTACTCCTGACCCTAGACCTACCTGCGGATTATAGCAAGGTCACCCGTTGAGATCGCCCCCCTTCAGACGTCGTTAATTACGCGTCAGACCCCTTCCCGTCCGATTAGCGGAGGAGAACATCATGGCAGCGTTGGTCCAGACAATTCCGCAACAAAGTGGCACGGTTCCTGTGCTTCAGACTCGTCCATCTTCTTCTTCGGGCGCCTTCACATCCTCCACACAGTCCTCGCAACAGCAGAACTCCCGGAATTCGGGCATGTCTTGGAATACATACAACTCAGTCGGTGGTTCGGGGAGCTATAAGGTAGGCCACCAGGTTGTGGCACCTTATGCTTTTACTAGCACTCCCAACCTCTCCAATTCCACCAACATGCCAAACCGTCAGTCATGGTCCCCTCATCTGAGGCCAGAGCATCGGACATCATCTGCTCCGGTGGCTCCTCAGGTATCCCCGAGTCCCGCCTACCCTGGAGTCAACTCGCGTTTTGTCAATCATCCTGCAGCTGGTTCTGTATCAACATCCTCTTCCAATTCTTCCGTTCAATCTTACATATCCAAAGACGACACCGCCATTCCGTCGAGGCAACCGCGTGGTGGCGACCCCCCTCCCCTCCGCCCTTTATCCACCGCCAATATCCCCTCTCCACCCTCTCCAAACTTCATGAACATCTCATCTCCGACTGTCGCCCGTCCGTCGCCCGATCGTTATCGTCGCGGAACTCGTCGACCGGATGGTGCAGGGGCCTCCCAGCCCGCCACGACAACATCGAGCACCCCAGGGTCTGCCCGTGCCCCTCTAGGAACGACGGATGACCATCATTCACAGTTGAACCCTGCATCCGGCTCGAAAGGTCCGGTGCAGGATACGTCTCGCAAACTAAGTCACAACCGGGCACCTAGTGCTGATGATTCATCGCGGACAGAGAAACCACAGCCGGAGCTGGCCAAGAGATATAGACGACGGAGCTGGGGTAATATGGATAATGCTGGTCTCATTAATCTACAGCTTAATTTACCATCATCGTCGCCAATTCCGACACCAGGTGGACACGATTATTTCGACCCGAGTCATCGTCCACATTCGGCACAATCATATCGAGACGCTTCGGGAAGCAACCATTCCCCCCATTCCTCAACATCTTCTGTAAGAGCGAACTGATGTAATATTCAGGTCATAAACCATCACCTTACTAACCTTGATTAGGTTCGTGACACAGGACATACGGAGCCCGCGCCCTCGTCTAACAAAGTCGCTGGCAAGCCGGATGACACAAAACGAGTTCCTAAACCGTCTCCGTTATCCCAGCCCGTCACTCAAGATCCGAAACCCCAGAAGCATCAAGTTGCAGCGCCGGCTCAACCACAACCTAAGGAAAAGCGCGCCCCGACGGATAGTGTTGCCACACAGCGTCTGGCCGAGATTACGAACAACGATTTTAAGAGACCTGGCAAATCCCGGTTGAGAAGAGCTTTCTCATTTGGAAGCGCATCGGAACTCCTTAAGGCCTCTGCACAGAGTAGTGCGAACAAGAAGGAGGCTATTGCTGTAGAACAGGCTCGGAGAGATCTGTTGAAGCAGGAACTAGGCCCTGAACAGGCCGCCATTGCTGAACAGCAAGAGGCTAGTGGTCTCGGCGAAAGCATTTACTCCCATCACCAGGGCCGCTTCTTCAACAGCTCCACAGATAATTTGTCAGTTTCTTCTACAGCATCGTCGGCTTCGATCATGCTTCGGAAAATGGGCAAGGGGATGAAACGATCGACGAGATCCCTTGTTGGGTTGTTCCGCCCCAAATCCATTATGAGCACGACATCCAACGATGGCATTGTCGTTGAGCCAATGGCACCTCAATTGTCTGTAGTCAACATCGAAGCGGAACGGAAAAGCGTGGCTGTCAACCCTGATCCTCAAGATGTCCCTCGCGGCGGGACCGTCTTTCCAAGGGTAGAACCTGCTGCTCAGAATACATCCACCCCCGAAGACAGCACGGCAGAACCCCCCCAAGCGCGTAAAAGCATTATGGGAGGGGATAAGGAGCGGGCCGAGGTTCTAGCTGCAGTAAGGAAGGGTATTCTTAAAAGTGAGTTAATCCGTGCTCTGGATTGAGTTGGGCTCTCCATAATTAACATTGACTACTAGAAACCCCTTCCGACCCAGCAAATTCTACACCGAACAAGCAAGCTGAGGGTGCTCAGACTATTAACAGGAACGATTCGCCTCATTCCAGCGCTCCCAGTACTCCCGAGGACCAGTCAAGGTCTGACAGGCGACGCTCCGACGCAGTCCGGATCGCTGGTGAGGATGATTTCCTATCAGAAGGGCGGTTCCTCGATTCCAAGGGTGTTTCCATCACACAGCCACTGGCTTCTAAAAGCCTCGTCTTCAGCCCCCGTATTCAGTTCCACGACACCTGGCCGAGCGGCGAGTATGATCGTCGGGGGGAGATCGCCACTTGCAACCGACTGACCCCTCTCCTTGCTCAGCAGATCAAAGAGGAGTTGAACAATTTCAAGATGGTAAGCTTAGCTACATATGATCTACTTGCTTTCCTTCGCGAAGCAACTGCTAACGTAACATAGGAGATGGAAGTTCACGAGACATCGAAAATTTATACCCACTTCCTCTAATCCGTTGCATTTCGAACGGCGTTTTACTTTCATTTGGTTTCTGTGTGACGTTTCTCAACTACTCTCTGGACGGCTGTTGGATTTTCGAATGGTGTGGTTATCCAACCTTGGTGTGTCGACTCGTAGACCTGCTTTTCTTAGAGCAACATTTGGGTTGCGTTCTCAACTCTGCTACCTGTGGACTCTTGACTACGCGCTTTGGCCCTTGCTTATTACCGAATTTTCGCGAATCCCGACCATTCCCTCGTGTCTCTGCTATGTTCTGGGTGTTACGGCGCTAGCAGCTTGGTTTCCTTTTGTGCATTGAAATCTGTGGATTTTACATCGAAGAAGAATGGATTGAAAATTGGAGCTGTGCATTACCTCTATTTTACTTTTTCTACTTCTTTTTTTTCCCCTTTTTTTTTGACTGTCTCTGAACCATTCGGCTCCGATCTACTTTGCCTTTTGGCCTTTAAGCTTTGATCTGTCGCTGTCAACCCGGTTATGTTTACGGATCCTTTTAATTTCTCCTACTTATCTTTCACCGCGGTTGAGTTGCATCAGGGCCATTCAGTGTCTTATTTTGTGCTTTTGCAAGCGTGGAAAAGGGCCATATCTCCTTGATCGTTGCCTCACAGTCTTATCATCACATCTTTCTCAGCGCTGCTCGCTTTTCATGCATCGCACATCTTTTGTACAGCTTGCAAGGGCTGGTCTACTATCATATTTGGCCGACTTCTTTTTTTTTTTTGTTCATTGACTGGTTAGTTGAATGCAACAATTGACGGCCTTTCTCAGGGCAGTAATGATCCTAGAATACTCGCACTTCTAGAAGGTAAAAATGGTTATCCGTTATACAGCAGCTCAAAAACCCGTAGATGATCTAGTAGATTGCTTATCTCCCTCACATGGTCATCCAGCCAACTACTCCTTTGGCCACACGTACACGATAGATGAAGTCCCGATAGCTATGCTACTCAGCTCAAAGATGATGCTTCGTGTGCTGTTGAGGCAATGGTTCATTTCTGTACGGATTTGACTATGACAGTGGGGGTAGTGACCGCGGGCGTATATTAGAATTATGAAGAATCATACATATAGTACAGTAAATAATATTGGTGTACGCAGATTGATTGGTAGGAGCTCAAAACAAAGAAACACTTAGAATGACTACTTAGAATGACTGAACTGACTAGAAACCAAGAAACACCTCGAAAATAAGAGAGCGTTAGGATATAAAGAAGCTTATTCAAAGCGTCTTTCAGATACCAATATGGCTGAATTAGTAGAACAACGAAACAACGAGATCATATGGCTTGACTGAAAGTCGAATGATTCAACAAATAACTGACTATTCAAACAGGAAAATTCCTATACCATATATACTAAGCAACTGACAGCTTAAGTAGTGAGAATACTATACTATAATACTATGTTAAGAAAGCTCTGCAGCAAAACTGGATGTCATTTCGATGCCACTAATCTAGAAGGGCCTCCAAGAAAGTCAAACAGACCGACAAAGAAAAACAATTTCCTCGTATAGAGACAGATTGGGCGAGTTTCGCTCTAGGTTATCGGCAGGCTCAATCTCATCTACCCAAGGCGAGAGGAACTCCCTACATTTCCGTAGCACTTGATTGCTCTGCTCGGGCTTTTCCATCCACCTATTCATAAGAACACAGTGTCCATGCATATCAAAGGCATCGATAATCTTACGAGGTGGTATCGGTAAACGATCTTCCACCTGAAAAAATTCGAAGACGTAGATCTTCTTGAATGCCCTTGCCCATCCAGTAGCATGTGTGTCACTTTCGCGTCGGGCTTTTCTGATCAGAAGACGGTCCTCCACGATGTTTCCCCCACTCACAGCATCGTTTCGCCGCTTTCGTGTGTTTGTTGATGTACGAACATGCCTAGATTCCGTATTGAGCCCTGCTCTTCGGATCTCCCGGAGCCATGCGATCTTCAAGGTCTTCTCTGAGCCCTCAAACTTCCGCCAACAGAGAATTCGCAATAGCTCTTGTCCTTATCCCTCAAATTTTCGCCAGCAGGGAATGGTCGTCGCTATTTGCTGGGGTCGCTTCTGATGAGTCCATGGATGTGTTGACTTGGGAAGAGGTCGTTTTGTAAAGCAACGGGCGTTTCGCCTTGACGTTGTGGTATATATGCTGGAGCCCTAGTCAGGCGTCCCATTCTAGCCTCGCCTACGGCCTTTCCCACATTCCTATAAGAGCTCAGATAGTTTCTCTCATAAAAATTCAAGCTTCAGTCTTCTTCCTTCTTGTTTCTAAAAGATAGATCTGTTCAAGGCATGGCTGCTGGTGAGCTAGAGCCAAATAAATATATCTATGCCGTGGACACTTACTTTTGATTGCTTTGCGGTTTGCTCCGGAATCTCTACAGACAAAGGTCGTTTCTTGCTGATGGTTGTAGTTGTGATGGAGAGTTCGGCCGTGATTAACTATGATGGAAGAGGACGGTTGATAGCAGAGGAGAATATGAGGATATGCTGTAGAGAAGAATAAAAGATAACAGATAACTAGGAAGGAGAGCAAAAGACAATGAATAGTAGCAGGGGCATAATAGAAAGATAGGATAGGAGAGGGATTGTGTAGGCGTTTTCCACCTGCCTAGTTAGGCAAGCCTCGTGACTCTGCCTGCGTCTCCTATGGTGAATTACTACGCGTGTTTTTAAGGGTTCTTCTATGAGGATTCCTATATCACGCCCCTTATTCATTCTGTTGTTCGATCATCATTTTACTCAGCGTTTCTCGGCGTTTCCACAGATTGGAATGAGAAACAAAACAGAGAAAACGAGGAACATTAGGGCTGGAAAGTAGCCCTGGTCTATTACGTTCACTCCTTTCAGTCCGGTTCTCATTGGACGTCCACCTGGGTATTGGCGTGAATGTCCTTGTATAGTAAAGCTGTCTATATGTAGAGGTGGATTGCATGTTTGATTGCCGTTACTTCCTCACAGTGCTGATGGTATGGATCGGAGGGCCGGCCATAGTCTTGTATGTGGATTGGGTGTCTCTTTGCCGATGATCGTTGAGGTATGTACTATATGTGCAATGTTTGAGTACTAGTTCCTAGGAAGAAAGCCCTAAGCCCATCGCCTGACTTCATGAAATGAGGGAATCAAGGAAACCGAGAACGCTACATTCGCCACCGGGTTGCATAACCTTGATGAATACGTCCTCTCGGTAGAAATCATATGGTCAGACGATGTGCTTGCAGAATGCCGACGGGGGACAAAGTTGACTTCAGTAACGAATTAGGGTTACGGAGTATGATTTAGCGTTAAACCCCCACGCCGGCCGACGCTACCCTGAGGTAGCATTTGTTGCACAGTACCCACATGGTATTGTGAGATCCCGGAGTAGGCTATTTGTTGGGCTAGGGAGGAGGGACTGGGGTTTCTAAGGGTCTTTAATTTAGCCGGAGTGCATAGTGGCGGATGTGATTTGTGGCGTTGGTTCCTTTTTTTTTTTTTTTTTTTAACTGTTGATTGTGGTCACCCTGACTGCTACTTTATATGGAGGGGCAAATGTTAGAAAAAGAACGTAGGACACATGTCGTAGTAGCCCATACCATTATTGAACTCGAGCTCATCAAAACTAGGGCAGCTTTTGCAACCCACGCGTCTTCTTCCGCCGCTCACGTCGTCGAGCTTAGACTAGAAGGTGGCATAGTTATTGAAATCGGCGCAGCTAGGCGGGCCTCTGAGGAAGTAGTATCCGTTCATCTTGCCTTGTACCCATTCGCTAAGGCTTTCATAGAGAGAGTAGATATCACAGGCGGAGCTGTAGGAGTATATTGATGCGAGTACTCCAGCGGCGGTTGTAATGGAACCTTACGTGAACTGTGACGATATCTTATTAGACGCCGTAGATCTTCTCGAATGCCATTTCAAGCAGTACATGGGCATGCCGGTCTCTTCAACGTGTGCCGAGGCAACCCGATCCATGCCGATCTGCAAGCCCTAAGTCACCTGGAGGCTGGCTGTCCACAGCAAGGCGTACTAGTACGACTTCAGACGACAGGGATGATGAATGACGTACGATTATTGTTCTTTCTCTTCGCCAGTGGTTTAGGCTCTCAACATGTAGTTTATAGCTCTGCCGTCCGCGTGGAGTAGTCAGTATCCACACCGACGCTAGGGTAGCCGAGAAGCTGGTAGCGGATATGCCACCCCGGTTTCCGACCCACGGGGAACGCGGGGTTGCCATTTTGAAGGTTACAATTTGCTCCCAAAGTTTGGTCAAAATCTTGTTGAAGCCGAGATATTGCTTGTCTGCGTTTCTCAGGTACCATCGTGACTGTGGCTGTCCAGCTGAAGTTAACTAGGGGTCTGATACTATTATGACGCGCAAAATTGATATCCGGACCTCATCTCAAACGAGTTCGCCTATTTCGGTCTAATATCAAAAAACGACTGCCGACATCCATCACCAGGATGGGGATGGAACCCCCACGCCATCTCTCTTCTTTTTTTTTTTTTTCCCTCCCCCGCCCACCACTTCACCTTACCCACTCATAGCATTCGCTTTGTTTATTTCCCGGCCCGTTTCTGCAAGCTGATTCCCCCAGAGATTTTCCCCCGGTCTCCAGACCTCCATATTCTTTATTCGGTCTTCCCCGGTTTTTTGACCCCCGCGTTCGGCTTCCCCATTGGTAGTGGTTCCAATTCCCTCTGTAGCAACCATGCCTAACTACTCGGTCCCCTGGGAAGGTGTCGGGAAGCCCAAACAGGCTCGGTCCCCTGGGTCGTCATACTAGCATGGCTCACCGTTTTTCCTTCACTCAAAAGGGACCCTGGGCCCGAGTCTAGATGCATGACCCCGGACGGCACTCTCTCTTCTCTCCACCAACACCCCCCATCCCCCCCTTTGATTTTTCTTTCTCTTTCTCTACCTTCTCTCCTCTCCTCTCCTCACTCTCTATACCACTGTCGCTCACGCTCCTTCCTGCTGGTCTTTTCTCTTTTTCTACTCCTCTCTTTCTAAGAGACCTTAGCTGGATGAAGAGACGGAACGATGTCTCCCAGAAATTCCCAAGATGGGAACATCGACAAGGCATATGTCGACAACGTCGAAGTGGTTTCCAGTGCTGTTTGTGCCAATGCCGACAAACCCAACCCGAGGAAAGAAGCCCCTGCCTACGTGGCAAGCCTATCGCCAGAAGAACGCGAGATGGCCGAGAAGGCTCTAGTCCGCAAAATTGACATTCGTCTTCTGCCTATGCTTATCATCATGTACATTTTGAACTACCTGGACCGGAACAACATTGTATGTGACGTTGTGCCCTACCCACTCATGGACGGTGGCTGACCATCTCAGGCGTCCGCTCGACTGGCTGGTCTCCCAGAAGATCTAGGCTTGCATGGTCAGCAATATGCTACCTGTGTCAGCATCTTGTTTGTGGGTTATCTGCTGATGCAGAGTAAGCACGAACTCTTTCCCGTGCGGCGTATGAACATAGAAGGCTGATTGATGTTATAGTCCCTTCCAACTTGCTGCTGAACAAGATTGGAAAGCCCGCCCTTTATCTTCCGGCTTCTATGATGATGTGGGGTATCATTTCTACGTGTACGGCCGCTGCGCAGAACTATGCGGGCCTTGTCGTTATCCGATTCTTCCTCGGTTTTGTCGAAGCTGCCTACTTCGTATGTCTTCCCTGAAACCTTTCAAAAGGCCTGGGCTAATTTCTTTGTTCTCTCGTACAGCCCGGATGCCTGTATTTCCTGAGTGCGTGGTACACGCGGAAGGAGCTTGGATTCCGCACTGCTGCACTTTACGCCGGTTCCTTGCTTTCGGGTGCATTCTCTGGCTTGATCGCTGCGGGTATCACTGATAACATGGAGGGCAAAGGTGGTCTCCGTGCATGGTGAGGAATTCAGTCCGCTCGCAATGCTGAATAACATGGCTAACTCTGGCTCAAAGGCGCTGGCTTTTCATTATTGAAGGTGCTATCACCATCGCGGTTGCCTTCCTGGCCGTCTTCATCCTACCCAACTTTCCTCGTACAACTGAATGGCTCTCAGAAGAAGAGAAGCAGCTCGCGGCCTGGCGTCTGGAGGAAGATATTGGTGAAGATGATTGGGTCGACAGCGAACAGCAATCCTTCCTGTATGGCGCGAAGCTCGCATTCACCGACGTCAAGACCTATCTCCTGGTAAGCCATATAACTGACTGACCGATGTACAATGCTGTACTAATCTATCACAGATGTTGCTCATCTTGTGTATTGTCTCGTCCGCCTCCGTGACCAACTTCTTCCCCACCGTCGTCGAGACCCTCAACTACGGCAAAATCAAAACTCTTTGTCTCACAGCACCCCCATACTGTTTGGCAGTTATCTGTGCCTTCGCCAACGCATGGCATTCCGATCGCACGGGTGAGCGTTACTTCCATATTACCCTTCCGCTGTACATTTCCGTGGCTGCCTTCATCATCGCCGCAACTACTACAAGCGTCGCTCCGCGCTACGTCTCCATGATGTTGATGGTTCCATCCTTCTATTCCGGCTACGTTGTTGCTCTGGGCTGGATCTCGGCTACCCTTCCTCGCCCTGCATCGAAGCGTGCTGCTGCGCTGGCCGCCATCAACTGCGTCAGTAACGCGAGCAGTATCTACGCGAGTTATATGTACCCAGACAAGGATGCCCCTCGATTCAGTAAGTCTCCTTCCTATATTAACACCATGTAAGGAAACAACTGTACTAACAGGTCAAAAAGTCCCAGCTATGAGCGTCAACTCCGCGACAGCCTTCATTGCCATCGTTGCGGCGACCGTTCTGAGAATAATCCTTGTCCGGCTAAACAAGAAGCTTGACCGTGGCGAGCCCGTTACTGGTGCCGTCCCCAGCCAAGCCGGGCAAAGGGGCTTCCGTTTCTTGGTTTAATAAATTTACTGTATTGGATTGTCTTTCCTTTTTTTTTTTTTTTTTTTTGCTTTTCTATCTTCTGTTGTTTGCTGGCGACACATGTACTATGCTTTATATATCCATCCATCTGCGTGATATCAGATGGGCCTCTTTGATGAGTCTATGACGTTATGACATGACGAGGTTTTCATGTCTAATGAAGACTCGAGTTGTCTATCTCAACCAACATTTCTTCAACTTTTATTCAGATTGCTCTTTGCTGCCATGCGTCAAGGTGATGGTTCTAATGTTTACCCAGATGTTCACAGTAGGCTTACATCTGTACTAATTAAAATAGGCGAGCATATAGGACAAAAGTACTAGTAGACATATGCCATCATTGTCATTAACAGTGGATGCGAAGCATAGCCGTATCAGATCAGTACCAATGTTCATTGTTACCAGTCGTGAGGCTGTGCATACCAATCTTCCGGAAACCATACCCAGCCCATTTAGGCTTGAAAAGAGCAAGACCAGCTCGCTAGGTGAACCAGACGTGCTACCAGGATACCATATTCGATATTGCATCCCGACCATATTCGAGATACCGCACTTGATTCTTGGAGGATTTCCAACCTTAAGCTTGCTTCTACAGATCTAGAGGGTGAAAAGTAAAGAGGTAGTCATGTACATGAAAATGAATTTAACACTGTGTATAAATCAAATCAAAGATAACGCTTTTAGATATCTTGTGCTCCTAACAAAAAAGAGATTAGTTCCAGTTCTTTTCATGATGCAGATCCAGCTGTCGATATTAACATATCCACATGAAGAAACAGGAATCTATCAAGAAGAAAGTACAATTGAAGGGGGAAAAAGGTGAAAATATAAAGAGAACAGAAAAAGCCAATCGACTAAGAAATCACATTGTAGATCTCGAATCATTGCTTCATAGTGGAAAGCTGAAACGATGCATGGAGTAGGTTGGTGCGGTTCCCGAGGTTCGTCAGACTCATAGTCAATACTGAAATGTTCTCGTCGTTGGAAAACGTTTTCGAAACAGGTACGAACGTTGAAAGTTTGTATGCCTTTTATAGGCTACGACGCATCTTCTCAGGTAGTTTAGGGCGATTGTTGATGTGTTTTATTTTGTTGCCTTGTCGCTGATGTCTTTCAAATACTAACAAGCAAAACATCTAAATTAGGCCTTTCGCTGCAAAACATCATAGGGGTTCTTGTCCTTGACGTCGGCAACATCGGCAGAGAACTCGGCTTCCTCCTTAGTGACCTTCTTCGCACCCTTCTTCACCGGAGAGAAGCCCTGTTCGGACTCCGAGCTGCTGGCCAGGCGCGCCTTCTGCTTCGAAGAGGCGCGGGTGCGGACCGGAGAGTTGTCGGCGGTGATTTGCTGAGACTTCTTCCGGAGGGCGTGGACCTTGTTGATGGCCTCATCCTCGGTGGCTTCGCTGGTTTCTCCGCTCATCTCAACGGACTTCTGGATCTCTCGACTCACGCGCATCAATGCATCGAGACCGGCTTTCTCCGCGGCATGCATGTGCGTGGGGTGCTGGGGACCGGGGTCCTTGCGAGACAAGTATGAACGGATGAAGAAGCGGACGAACAGGTACGTCAGGGGCAGGAGATAGGTCACATTGAGCCAGACCGCAAAACCCTGGCCGCTGGTGTCCATGCAGGTGACCATAGGACCAACATGAGGCTTGGAGTCAGTGCCGGGGATCGGCACGTGGCCCACGTTTTCGGCAATGCCTTCCGCGCCCGCAGCCCGGAACCCAAGCTTCTTGAGCCAGGGTCCCATACCGAAGGCAGCAGCGGTTGCCACGGTAGAGCGGACGGCCGATGCAGCGGTGGCAGCGGTCGACTGAGGAGGAAGGGTGTAGTGGACGAACAGGTACGAGGCGGCCATGGTGGTTCCAAACAGGAACTGGGTGATTTGCATGGAGGTCAGAGAGCGCTTAATCACATTTGGGACACGGATACGCAGAGCCGTGAGGGTATAATAGGTGTACTACTTCCCAAGGTTAGTAGGTGCGTTGCAGGGATGTTGAAAAGGATCAATCAATAATACGTACCATCATGGCATGGATTGCGGAGTTGACCAGGGTGAAGATCCAGATGGGAGGGGCAATGTAACGAATACCGGCCCACATGCACATCATGGCACCGGCGTGGTGATACGTCTGCAGGGTTGAGCTCTTTTTGCCCTTCGCCAAGATAATGGCGGTATCCAGCACCTCATAGAACTTCGACAAGTAGAAGATCCAGCCCAGGTACGCCAATCCCTGATTCCACATCCGACCCACGTCGGTGTAGTCGGGCACTCCTCCCTCCGCCAGTTTGTATTCCGGGTTCCCAATGGTCCACTGATCGGTCACAGCGTTGTACGTGGCGGCGTTTCCATAGCCTCGGGGACCATTGATCTTGCAGAGTGCATCTGTCACACCCACGAGGCCGTTGGGATCATCCCGGTCGGGCCACGAGTTTCGGAAGGCCTGGAACATCCCGGCGAAGGTCCATGCGGAATAGATGGCCAGGAACACATTGTGTAGGATGACAAAGAGCTTGAACAGCTTCGTCTGACTGAACCCCCATGGCTTGTATCCACGGCTCTTGTTCACGCGATTGAGCAGGCACACGGTGACCGCGTACACGCTAGCAATAGTAATGGGCACGCGCACGTCCAGCAGTTGGTTGTACAGAGCGGGAGGGATGTTGAAGGGTTGAATCCATGTCGGCTCTGAAACCAGAGGAGCTGGAAGGGTGGTGGGGAGCTCACTGGGGGGGAATTTCAATAAGGAGGCAGGCGGAAAGGCGATGCGCACGACCGCTGGGCCGGACGCGGTCTCGACGTTCAGATCGAACATGGTTATAGATCTGTTCCCACTCCGGGGAAGCGAGGATGGAGAGAGACAATGAGAAGTGTAAACAATGCTCCTTCCCAGTCGGAGAATAGAGTGGGAAAGTTTTGCGACTGAAGTTTTGTTTCAGATTTAGGGAGATTAACAGAAAGAAAAGAAAAGAAAAGACAAAGGCTTTTAAAAAAAAGAATCGTTGCCCGTAGTTGGCAGAGAGATCTATTAAATATTAATCAACAATCCCTCTAGAGCTAGCAATTGCTATTTTGGGAGGTTTTCCGTGAAGGCAAGAAAGACCACACCCCAGCGCCCAGAAAGAGGAGTCCAACGGATAAAGTAGTCGGGGATGAGGCAATTGGCGAAGGACAAAAAGGAAAAAAAGGGAAGAATGCGCATGGAAGATCCAAAAAAAAAAAAAAAAAAAAAAAAGATCGACCGACTAATTCATCATTGAGTTCTGGGGTCGCCAAACGGTTCGGATCAATGGGAATCCAGATTATCTCCGGAAGTGGAGCCGTTCTGCATTTTGTTGGGAATTTGGCAGCACCGAACTGCTATTGAACCTCGGCCCAACAGTTAGAAGATGAGGTAAAAAAAAAAAAAAAAAAAAAATTAGGTCGAAAGGAGCTCAAAGAAAGTAGGAGTTGCTTGTGAACAAGGAGAACTCATTGGCGCAGATGTATTTTAAGTGTAGACTATCGAATGACCACCATTGGTCCCCCAAACCCCAGTGATCTACATAGTTCAACAACAACATCATCATTACCATCCCTTCCTAATCTGATTGGTGTATCCCCAGCTCCCACGCGAGAAGACAATTGGATGGTCTTATGGGACCCTGCAAGGCTGTCGATATATTGACATACCTCGGCCTTCCATGTTCCCTGTGACAACCAGAGAACAAATACCGATTTATGAATTGCGCCTTATGGTCCTGTATTCACTGACACCCCTCATATAAAGTTGAACTCCAATCATTGTCGAGTTCCCAATGAGGTCTACATGATGTACTGCTGCTCCCATATGGACTGACTCGTTCCATGGTTCCTTGTGCGTCAATATCCAGATGACTAAGTCGTCGCCTGACTCGCGGCGGCTGAGTCATCCAGCTCTCACCAACAGGACCGGTGATACGTCGAATGTGCGTTTGTTGAATTAATCCTGGACATCTCATGCATTGCAGTTTAGATATGTACTCCATATGTACTAGTATGTGTATATCCTACCCGACAGGGACTGGTCCCCGTAGCATAGGTATCGCTCGGGGTGGAGAATACTATTGGCCCCCATCCATGTGCAGAGACATGCGCGCGACCCTTTCCGCATTGACCTTGTACCACAACGACGCTAGGACCTTCCAGCACATCGATCTGTACAAAGTTCTACACGATACCATAGTAATGATAACCACCGAACATCTAAACGCCGCTCAAATAATGTTACAATCGCCACAACCCAGCATTTATACCACCCGAACATCGCGCGCAAGCGGCACAAAATATAAATAGATAAAAAGAGAATGGTTGCGGGCTATACCCCTCCCCCCCGGCCCGGCTGTCTCCCGCTCAGCGAGGTTTGGTCCCAAGTGGAATGGGTGGAGGGGTAGGAGACGGCCCATTCACTGGTGTAGATCGCATCCCGACCTTCTTGGGAGGAGGGGGTGGCGGTGCCTTCTTTCGACTCAGAGACTCGGTGTCAACGCTAGAGGTGGAGCGGCTCAGATTCGGGTGAGGAGGGACCGGTGGCGTCGGGGCCGAGCTTTTTGACCCCTTTCGATCATCAAAGAAGCCGTTGACTCGCTGAGAGATCCCATATTTTTCGTTGAAACCACTGAGCTTCTGCTTCCCGGCCTGAATCTTGTCATCGTGCTTCTCGCGAAAGTCCCTGATGGTAGAAGTAGCACTCTGCGTGTGCGATGCGGGCCCGGGAGAGGGCGCAGGGCTGCTTATGTTTCCTCGAGCCGGGGGGGGAGCAGCCGAAGATGGGCTGGAAGCGCTGGTCCGCAGTTGGGAGAAGCGCGATTGCAGTTCGTTGACCGGCGCTTGACCGACTGATCCGCCAGTAGTTGGGGACGCAGAGCTGAAGGAATCACCACGGCTCCCTATTCCAAGAGCGGGAACGGAGACCCCCGCCTGAGCAAGACGGGACGTGGCCCCCTGATTCAGATAACCATCAGAGGGCTGTTCTGCGGTGGAATGTGGAGAGTATGCGGGTGGGGGGGTAGGTGGATGAGACGGCGATGTGGAATTGGTCCGGGGAGGTATCCGGGGCGGAATGCTTGGCTTGGTTCTAGATGTTGCAGAAGCTGCAGATTCTGCCGGAGACCCTGTGCGTCGAACAGGAGGAGGCGGCAGCGTGCTCGGATCGACGCCTGTCCGGTTCGCACGGTATGGCAACGGAGGGGGCGCCGGTTTCTGAGACTCTGCCTCAGCTTCTGCTTCCTCTTGTTGTTGGCGAGCATTCTGTTCGAGGATCTGTTCTTGAGATAAGGGAGCACCCAAGCCCCTCCGATCGGGGGTTGTTTGGTTGGGCACAGCTGCAGCGCCGTGATACTTGATATGCTTCGGTGGTGGCCCAAAAGCCGCAGGGTCCTTGAGTGACGAAATAGGCCGGGAAACGTGCTCCTCCCGCTCGCTATCCTTGTCCTTGCCTTTTCCCATCCATCCCGCCTACCACGAGGAGAGTTAAATGTCAGCTCGCCTCGTCAATGCCGTTCTCGCTCTGGTGAAAACACACCACTTGATTGATCCCCTTGAAATCACCCCGCCAGCTTTCCTTTTTCCCCTCACGGCCTTTGGGGTGCCAGCCCTCCTTGAAAACTCCTTTCATGCCACTCATTGTGGTAGGACTTAATAGTTGCTTTTCGCCAACGACCGCTGCACAGTAGGGTGTTTGTTAATTATAAATCCCGATCAGACCAGGACCGGAAGTGATGGATGAAAGAACGGAGAGTGTAGTGATGGATAACGACTTGACCGTTGGTTTAGTTTGTCCAGTTTGTCCGGGTTGGCCACGGGCCATCGTATAACTAGCCGGATTGGGTTAGTGGGTCTGGTTACGCTATCTCCAATCTCCGGGGTCAATCACGTGGATGACAGACGGGATGGGTTCGTGATCTCGCTTTGTGGGTTCCTTCTGTACAACAGGCTCCATTTTGAATGTTCTATAAATATAAGAGGGCCAGGAAATTCCACTCTAACCTATTTGCTGATCGACGATGACATGCGTGCAAGCTGTAGCTTGTGGAGAGATCTCACTCTTCCCTCCACTCGAATCTGAACTGAAACAAGTATGAAAACGAGCCACTTGACTTCAGCCAAGTAATTGGCCCCATGAAAGTGCTGCGCATCACCGACTAACATGTCAATCCAACGAGTGGATTTGCAGCTCAATGACATGGATATGCAGAAATCTAAAGCGGTGGTTTGCCGCTCTTTCTAGGGCTCTCTTCTCGATTGCGCTATGCATATATACAGAGGATTCTTTGTTACAAACCTCGCCCCAACACGGACGGCGGCTGGTGTAACCATTCCGTCAAGCCTCTTCATGCTGAGAACCCCTCTTGGGGTCTTGGTACATTCCATGTTGATGCCCTGTTCTAACCGTGAACCAGCTGCATCTTTGCCCTAGATGCATCCCCCACCCAATGGGGGTCACACTTCGTATTTTGGCGTCGACCTCGCCTTGTGCTCATTGGTAGCTTGCCGTCCTCATTGTTCCCCGGGGAAGTCTAGTACTAACAACTAGAAATGAGGTACTGCGCCATGTCAGCCTCCCTTTGTCTGACGGGTGTGCTTTCTCGTCTTTCTTTATCTTTGGGCTCTTTGCCTTTGCAACCCCTCGCTTTCAGTGTTCTTGCTCTATTTTGCTTGTCACTGGCTCTGCAACACCATCATGACCTATACTGGGGACACATGCTAAATTGATCTCTGATTTAAGGGTTGGCCTCTTCCAGTCTACTTGGTATTCTTGGTCTTAGCGGTGTTCAATGTTTCAACATTGAGTTTAGTTCTCTTGTGGCTCTGCAACGTACACTGGATTACTTTTCTCTCACATCAGTTGTCCAACTGTCACTATACCCTTCCATATCTTGTGTGCAGACAATTGCTACTACTTTGTCTTGGACACATTTGCGCCGAGGTTGTAACCAACAAGACATGGATTATCCATTCCTGGGTATCTTGAAAGACCTTATGGTTGGGCCTTTCCGGCTTCGTGCTCATCAACAGATCCGTCGAGACCTAACCTGTGGAACTCCGTGCAATTTGTGGACGAACGGACAAGTTGACTTCGCCGCTGATGGACAGACAATCGGCACGACTACTACACAGAAAACATCATTCCCAGCTCTAATCCCGACTCAAACATCCATACACACGTCCGAGACTAATACAAGATCGCGCCAGAATCTCCGAAAACCAATCGACCCAGATTATGATTATGTACGATCATTCAAGGGTACCGCAACTTCCTTGCAAACAGATGTGACTACTACAGATGTGCCCTCGCCTACCACACCAACAGATCAGGGCCCTACGTTCCTCACCCATATAATGAAGCCCGACACTACATTGGTAACTTTATCTGAAACATCTTTACTTGGCTCCGTCGCTTTATCTTCTTCTAACCCCCCAGCTATATCAACCGCATCGCCCACATCCGGACACCACGGAGGCGGCTTCAGCACAAAGACCAAAATTGCCGTCGCCATCCCCATTTCCGTCGTCGGATTTGTCATCATCGCAGGACTGCTACTCTTCCTACTCAACCAACACCGTCGTCGAGAGCAACACGATGACCCCATGATTCCAGTTGTCGCAAGTCCATCCTACCCACCCACCGTGCCCAAACTGGACCCCAACGGGGAATTTGGACCTACTCCAACTCAAACAACGAGAGCCTCCCTAGCAACTACACAGACCGAGACGCTACCAGAACCGCAAGTCCGCGACCCAAATCACCCGCTGGAGAGTCCACGACTGCCCGAGCGTAACGGCTTCCAGCCTCGATACACTGAACAGGTTCACTCCGTGCACTCGACACATATATCCATTACAAATCCTACATACTTAACCGCGGCAAATATGGACCTACACGACCAACGCTCGCCCAGACCTCCGGTATGGACTCTATCGCCGTTTGAGGATTCGCCGGATGACGCGGCTTCGGAAGTTTCGACGATGACTGATATGGGTGGGGAGACTCTTTCGCAACCTCGTGATATGGATGATGTATCGTCTATTTCCTCGATTGATGAGAGTGACCGGAGACGGCATGGAAGATCATAGAGTTCTGTGACAGAATGTGTATCTGTTATAGGGTCATTGTTGTTGAAGGCGGACTTTCTCTCTTCTCTCTACTTGATTTACTTCTTTGTACAATGTATTAATTGATTTTTCTTGCCCAGACTCAATGATGGTCACCTACTGTTTTTGGAATGGAGACCACACACGGGCTGCTACATCTTCCGTATATTTTCCCCGCAAGTATTGGTCACATTGTGGGGTCTAGCCACTGCCTATATACTGACTCGGTCGATTAACCGGTTTTTATCATCATCAAAGGTTACAGTAGAGGTTAGGGTCAAGATAGGAGATTTTCGAATCCAGTACCTCAGAAGCAAGCTTATCATCGTAATATTGAAACGATTTCCAATATATACAAAACTTTTATACCCGAAGTGCGGCATGGATATCTATATATACAGTATTCTATCTACTCAACGCCCCCCAAAATCCGGCTTGTAAGCAATCACCTTACCCCGCATCAACTCCCGCAAAGCCATCGTAGCATACTGACTAGATCCCAGCTGGAACTTCAGCACAACAGCAACCTTATCGGCAGACTCCGTATCGACCGTGCTCTCCTGCTTCTTGTTCAGCTTCTCCAGGTCCGTCTGCACGAACTGCTCATCGTCCTTAGAGTACAGCTTCACTTCGACCGAGTAGTCCGGTCCCATGCGGCTGAGGAACTTCCGGTAGCTACCACTCAGGCTGATATCCTTCCACTTGCGGCGCATGTCGAAGGGGTCCAGACCGCCGCCTTGCTCGCTGCCCATGAAGCGCTTGTAGAAGTCCACCATACCGTTGGATGGATACAGCACGTCGAAACCAGGGAGGGGAAGCACAACGTCGAAGATAGTGTACTTGCCGCTGGCGGCTTCGTCGGCTGTAAGGGGACGCGCGCGGAGGAAGGCATCGCTGGCCGCATAGGCGCTATCCTCCGCTTGCGGTGCGATGATCACCTCGCCGTCTGCGTCGACATCGGCAGCGGGGCCATTGGCGCCGGCTTCCTTTTCGCGGTGTTCGTGGATGAGCACGAGGTCGCCTTCCACGACCTTGTCGCCGTAGAGCCGCCACCGCTCGCCGGCAGCGTAGTTCCAGACTAGGGACTGGTAGGCGTGCACGTACATTAGGCGCAGGTTCCGGGGGATGGCCTGCAGGGCGCCGAGGTAGTCGTTCTTGGAGCGGCCGAGCTGCCGGATCAAGTTTGCTTCTGCGGAGAATTTGCGGGGCATTTTCTCGACCGCGTCGGTTATTTTGCCGGTTGTCTCGAAGATGTGGATTGCTTCCGCGCGGGCTTTGTCGTCGGAGCTGATTAGGGCTGTGGAGTTCGAGCCTTCTTGGGCGGCGGCTAGGACGTGCGGGCTGTAGTGGAGGATGGAATCGCAGGCGCCCTTGAAGTCGCCTTGGAGCATTTTCACGCCTACTGTATCTGTTCGTGTTGCGAAGGTGCCGAAACGCTGCAGGCCGTAGTAGTTGAAGTAGCCGCGTTCGCGCAGGCTGCGTAAAGCTGACCCCACGAGGTCTGTGGCTTTTTTGACGGCGGTGTCGCGGTCCTGGAGGTCGATTCCGGGGATATCACATTCGCGGAGAGTGATGACGAACTCATTTCCGGCGAGGTCGCCTAGCTCGAGGCCTTGCTTGCGGTACTCGAAGTCGCCGAGTGTCGCATTGCGGAGGGTTGGGTTGATCTTTGCGAGTCGATCGGCGAGCACACGGGAAGCGCAAGCTCTTTGCGTCGTCACGCCGCGACGATCCTTGGTACCGGCGAACTGGAAGCTCTTGGGATTCATTCGCAATTGACGCGCGATAAACGAGATGACCTCCATCGTATCCTTGTTTTCCTTGTAGATGGTGAAGTGCAGGTAGGGGCCCCCGAGCTCATCCCAGTTGACACGACCGCGATCCCGACCACCCCCTTGAGCACCTTGCGCCTTGCGCTTGGATCGGTTTGCAACGACCGAGATAGTCATCATGCCTTCGCCGTCGGTTGAAGACTCGAGTTGTGAGTTGAAGATACGACGCACCGCCTGGTGCATTTGGATGCGCAGGTCCCGATCGTTGACGACAACGGTTGGGAGTTTACCCAGATCACTTGGTCGAGCTTTCTGGTTCACCTGAGCGCGCTTGTGCAGCGCGAGGATTTTCTTCACGTTGTCTGCGCCGAAGTACGTATCCAAGAGCGTCTTGTCCTCGTCCGAAAGTTGGAGCTCGACCACAGGTTCGGAGTCCTCTTGTTGCTTGTTCTCGTCTGAAGTTTCGGGCTTCTTGTCCTGCACTGGTGCTTCTGTTTTATTTGCAGAATCGTTCTTATCCTGTTCCGACTGTGACGCGACAATGTTCTGTAAATGCAACACTTCTCCGGAGGGGACGATCTCGTTGACCAGGAAATCGGTGTATCTAAAATCGCACAATTCTAATTAGCTCTGAATTGACACCCGTGCTTTGCGAGAAGTATACCTCTTCTTCAAGATCCCCGCGAATCCCGCATTCTCCGCGCTCACAAACTCGGTAATCCCCACCTCGGCCTCCTTCAATGCTTGAGCGTCACTTTCGGAGATTCCTGCAATAGCTGCGTCCGGCTGGGGAAGCGAGGCATCTTCAGTCGTGGGGGCATTGTCGACCTTGAGCCGCTTACGCGGCGACTCAACGATATCAGCACCTTCCATTATAAGATATGGTGGGGAGGTTGATGTCAAGTTGAAGCGGGAGCAAATGGAGAGGCCATGAAATCGGAGAGTCGGAGCTTAGGAACCAGGATAGGTTTTGCTGTTGCGGCTCCCAAAGCGGTATAGCGTAACCCTACCTAGCTTTACTGATCTGATGGTAGGGAAATGATATCATGAGATCCGAGTTTTCTTTCTTGCTCTTTTGTCGATACCTTTTTTTTTTTTTTCTTTTTTTTCTCTTCTGTTTGTTCAAAGGCTCTTACACTCATGTACCACTGCTAGCTATCTTGATGGCCAAGGAGAAGAAATTAATCATAACGCTAGTCTGAACCAAGCACATAATGAAATCGGCCTTCCAAATCACTTTCAAACGGTGGAACGCCGCTATAGATACCAGTACCTCGGTTCTGTTTGTTCCTACTCCGTTGTTGACAAAGTGATAATTCAGTTATTCTGACTGCTGGAGCCATGGATTATTAGCACCGTTAGTAGTTTAGTCGTAATCTTATAACTTTGCGAGGTGTCTGCTGTAATAGGAAAGTGGTATGAATGTCCACACTAAATGAGGGACTTAGGGTCCTACCATCCCGGCTGTGGTTAGACTAATTATAGCACTAGCTAATTTAGTGCTTATCAACAGACAAGCCTCCAGTGATTCTCTTTTTCCACAGCCCCGTTCGCCCACTCTCAGAACCCTTCCTGAGACTGTGAAAATATACCGCCAACAAGTGAGAAATTTGGACCCTGCTTGTATGTGAATTGGTTTGGGGATCAAAGAAGAGGAAAGAAAAGAAGAAGAGAAAAGGGAAGAAGAAAAGAAAGGGTAAAAAAAACCCTTTTCAAGACTTTAGGTGTAGATCTACCAACAGTACCCCGTATAATGAAAATTAGGATATGGGAAGTGGAGCCATCGCCCAATGAAGTGGTTAATCGTTGACACCTCACGAGTCACGATAGCTTAAGAATTTGAGACAAAAATCCGCCAAAAACAAGTTGGTTGCATGGACTTTGCGGGAAATAAATCATGGATAAGTGCACCAATGATGTTGTCTGACATTAGGGCTGTGTAGCTTAGACTGAGGAAGTACCCAAGGGTACCTACAGTGCCAAAAGTCTTTGATACAAACCCCCAAACCATCCCGAGGATCACTGCTGTTCCCGGTGCTCTCTGTTTGACCCACAATTCCCGGAGGTTCAAACAAAGAAACCCAGGAGTCATGCCCTGGTCCGTCTTTCCTAAATGATGCATTGTCTTCACTAGACACGCCCACATTTCCCTTCATTCTTCACTTTAATTGATTTCATGATCATGTTTACGACACGACAGATGGCCCGGGCCACTGGTGCTCGGAAACTTTCCCTCTTGATTCTAGCGGCTTCAATATACTTCATCCTTTACCATCTTCCACCTCCCCCAAAGACTCAGAACAATACTCGCGCAGATAGAAAATCTCCCAAGTATGATGTAGAGACGACGCCTCGATACCTCCACCAGTCGCCTTTTCGGGATGGCCCTGACTCAGAATACGAGAGGAAGATATCCGATGCTCTGTTGGACATTGAACGCGAAACAGTGCAAGCAAAGGGATATGATAGCTCCGTAGAGGACAGGATCTGGCAAATCATGCTCGGCAAATATGTCGATAGAGGCGCCGACTCAATACACTTCGAGGAAGAGAACAGCGAATGGACGTACAATGTAGGTGTCGCATCATCCCCACCAGAAACCATTCTATGCTAAACAACTTGCAGCTCGTGGATGATGCCCAAGGCTCCAAGTTCATCACCGAAATCTTTTCGAGCGTTCCCGATCTGAAGAAGGTGTATGACACTTATCCATATCACGTTATCCGTGCGGATCTTCTCCGGTACCTTCTTCTCTGGTACTATGGTGGATTTTACGCAGACATAGATGTCTTTCCCGCTCGTTCTATCAAGACATGTCCAGCATTAGAGCCAGTCTGGAGTGACGGGAAAAGAAACCCCAACATTTCGCTCGTTGTAGGCACTGAAATCGACGAGCCACATGCTTCACCCCGCCTTATGCGTGAATGGCGTTGGGTTCGGCGCTACCAACTTATCCAGTACACCATGTATGCGCCGCGACGATTTAGTCCGTTGCTTCGCGAGACGATTGTGCGAGTTCTGGCACATACGAGACAACATGTCAAGCAGAGTGGCTTTTTCCGTGGACCGCAGTACAAGGAAAATACCATTTTGGAAGTCACTGGACCTGGTTTATTCACCGATGTTGTGCTGGATGTTCTGTCTCGGACACTGCCGCCAACTCACAAACTAATCGAGTCGTCTGTGGAATCAGATGCGCCCATCGGGGACCTCGTCTCCCCGTCCACTGGGGTGACGCAGAGACGAGTGACGTGGGCCCCCTTTCACGGGATTCGAGATCCGGTCTGTGTCGATGATTCAGAGTCTCTGGAAGGAAAATCTATGGGAGGTCTCTGTGTGCTACCTATTAGTGTATGGGGTAATGGACAAAGACACAGTGGCTCGGAGGGTTTCCACAGCAGACACGCGTGTATCAACCATCGCTTTGGGAGAACCTGGAGGAAGGGTTGGATGGAGTATTTCTTTGGGTAAGCCAAGGGGGTGCTTTCTCTTCATGGTTGAGTCCATGAACTTGAGCAGCGATCTCTGCGTGGAAGTAGCAGACAGGTCTTTAGACGATTGGAACAACGGCACTTGATATCCGAGTCAGAATATAACCGTCTTTCCGCAAATGACGCACTTATGGAACTAGACTGAGAAGGCTAGTTCAGACCGGAGACCCGCAATATATGGTAGTTACCTGGGAAGCGGGAAATAGCAGGAGTAAGGATCTAATGCTGCCATCGACGAGGCAGAACCGCAGAGGAACAATTCTAAAGAATTTTGGCCGACGGGTGTGGAGTTGAAGTTCTTGGAGTTCGGCTGAAGACATGATTGTTAGTGATAAGTGGGGGACATCGCTAACCATGGGGATCTTTATCCGCCATATCTCATTCTGTACATACTGTATAATACCCTACTTTGTGTGTTTAAGCGAGTTGAAATTTACTTTTGTTTCCCTCTAATGTATCATAAGGACTGCTAGCTTTACGGACTATTCTAGCGAATGACAGAACCCTAGTGAATGCCCTGACATGGTCCTAGCCATGCGTTGTGCTATGGCAATTCCTTCTTGAAAATGTAGAGTATTCCGAGACATTCTTGAGATGCGCAGACTTTATTCCACACTAGTCTCCGAAAGAACTGGTCGGCGTTTACCCTCATGGGCAAGTATTGGACGCTCTGTTCTATACCAGAAGACTTAGGTTCTGAGGCAGCATATACCTCAAAATAGCTGCAACTGCCAAAATGTACGAGAACGGAGTCCAGCATCTTGCACGACAGCAACGGTAATCTCCCGTCAGGCACGTTAAGTGCCCACTAGTTGCCTTCATTGTCCATGTCGGTGTCCGTTATGTGATAGAGTCCGAGTGATCCTTCAATACTTGGATATGTTTCTTGTCTTTATATCGCACAATAAAGGCATTTCTTTCATGCCAACGATGCGGAGTAGGAAATCAGTCTATCGAGTTGAAATGTCTCCTGGATTTGCTATAACAGGATTAAGAGAAGGTAGCACAGGTAGTTAGATATGTCTCATAGACTTGTTGTTGTTGAAGATTAGTGTTTTTAGAACTGTAGGTAACAACTATGTTAATCTGCAGCAGATCAAATTCAGGAAATTCTGAAGTCTCACAGATGGTATTATATGGTAGACTCCGGAAGAAGTATTGGTAGCTGACTTTATTGAGCAGGTATGTGATGCTCCAGAATAGATACCTTCAAGGCATATAGAATGCTTAACATAGTTTCAAGGTGGCATACCCATTCCTCAATGAGCTGTAACTACCGGTTTTAAGAAAAGAACTCGATAGCTTGAACAACAACGACATGGCCAGTTCCCTTTGAGAGAAATCAAAATACTACTAGTTATTATTAGAGTCCACGTCAGGTCTCGTCACAAGATGGATCCCTCGCCATAGTCCAACCTTTGGATGCGGAACCTGCCTTTATAGCGAACGGCGAAAGCCTTTTTTCTCACGTCAACTTCCTGTTATGACAACAGACGACAATGACATTTAAGTGTCCAGATACTGCCTCTGTGATACACAACCATCTGGTAATGTGACAATGCATTTGTTACCAACAAGTCCATTGTACACGCCCCAACTCCCAACAACCGCCAGTGCACAAAATGTCACAATCAGCTGCACCACCGCCTCGCAATAATCCATCCATGACCCCATTCTTCTCTGCACCACCTCGGGACACACCGGAATATAACACCAAGGAAGAAGAAGCTTATCAGGCATGCGGAACGGTTCGATCAGGCATCTGAAGAGAATGAGCGCAAAGTGAAGTTGTACAAGGAAGGCTTCAGTGTTGGCGAGCACTTCGGACAGCGTCTGTATTTTTTTGACCTTCGCTCTCCGGATGATGATGAATTTACCGCCCGTGTGGCCCTCCTCGCTTGCCAAGGGGTACTTCAAAAGAGGATCGATGCTCAGAAGGCTACCCCGGCGGATCTCCTAGTGGATCTTCCGCCGAATCTCCAGGGGTACGTCCAGAACCATGCCAAGGCGTATCTCCTGGCAGATATCCTGCCTCCTCCCCGGCCTGATACTGAGGGCAGAGTGGGGCTTCCAAACAAACCGGAAAAGATTGGATACAAAAGAATCGGCATACGCTTCAAAACCAAGGCTAGGAATAAAAGTCAAGTGCTTCTAGAACTGCCAATATGCCATTTCGAGCATATTACAACGACCCCTTGTTCAGAAAGGCAGCACAGTTAAGCTCCCCATTACCACGAGCGATGCATAGGATCTTGTGATTGAGCCTAGCACTTCGCCGTTCTCTGGTAGCAATCAAAACCCGTTCACAATACTCGAAGATACAAACTAGTGGCTCACAGAGGTCTAGTCTGGACATTAAGAAGTGGGAGAGTTTGGGTGCTTCGCAGGTTGTCCTGGTTCTGAAGGTTGTCACTTGATGCGTAATGGTGGAGGTCTAAGTCCGAGGAAGAGATGAGAGGTAACGGAGAATGCCATAGTGTTTTACCTTATTGTCATGCTTTCATTGAATGTTAGCGTTCTACTGAACTCAACGCTTCTTACAATCTCCAACTTAAGTTAAACCCGGTGATAGCCCTGAATAGCCCTATACCAAGGCTCTTCATTATCCTACCACACCCAACACCAACCGACCGCAAAGAACAACACCATCTCCATTAAACCCATCCGCCCCTCTTTATCAAACACTGGCAAAAGTCCCCTATAAGCATAAAAATAGACCCACAAGCTCACCTCTTTGTCCTCGACCAAAACATCACAAATCAGCCATCGCAGAGTTCCCCCAAGTCTCCCCCAAGTC